>JAHLJT010009436.1:191159994-191357003 GCA_031308135.1 Acheta domesticus | reverse complement strand
ACACAAGTTATACTTCAGCTATAGCTGACAAAATGTATAGACATCTAGATAAGAATCATCTAATGCCAGCTGAACAAAAAAGGATGTCGTAAGGCTTCTTATGGGTGTAAAGGAAATCTTGCTACTGAATAAAGTCATCTTGAATGATGTAAAGAAACGCAAACGTAATTTGAGCATGGCTTGGATTGACTACCAAAAGGCCTTTGATAGTGTAACCACACGATTGGATTTTGAAGACCCTGGAGATCTATCGATTTCATCCTAGACTTGTTGAGTTTTTGCAAGGCTAGTATGAAGTCGTGAGTACCAGGTATTTACTAATCCACAGCGGAAAAGGAAGCAGTAGAAACCAGAAGTATTCAGATTAACAGGGGTATTTTTCAAGGAGATTCACTATCCCCTCTGCTGTTTTGCATTAGTTTTGATCCCACTATCGGGACAGTTGTCGCAAGCTGACTTTGTTTTAAGCTCCATGGTGATGAAAGGCCAGTATCACATTTGTTTTACATGGATGATCTGAAAGTGTTTGCCAAGAATGAAGTGATTCTCTCCCAAATGCTGTCTGTCGTGAATGACTTTAGCAATGACATCTGCATGAAGTTTGGTCTTGACAAGTGTGCAAAAAATCAATTTAAAAAGAGGAAACTCACAACGTCTGAGGAACATTGAAATTGATACGCACACTGTGATTCAGATCTTGAGCCAGGTAAAACTTACAAATATCTGGGCATTGAAGAATGTGAAACCATCTCGAATGACAGATGAAAGAGAGAATTCGTAGGGGAGTATTATAGAAGAGTGAGACTGGTCCTGCAGTCCGCTCTGAATTCCAGGAATAAAATATCTGCAATAGGTAGGTTTGGCGGTACCTGTAGCCGAATACAGTTTTGACTAGTGGACTGGACTGAGCAAGAAATTCGCACCATGGATCGAAAAACCAGAAAACTGCTGACAATGCATCATGTTTCCCACCCTCGAGCTGATATACATAGACTTTATGTGGCACGTAAGGAAGGAGGAAGAGGCCTCAGACAAATTGAGGCCTCCTGGCACAACGCAATAGTCGGGGTTGGGTAAACTATGTAGTCAGCCATCAAGACGACCCTCTAATGAGGCAGGTCATGAAATCTGACCGAAGAATGGGAAACAGAGGCATTGTTAGTGTAGCAAGAAACATTGCGAAGGAAAAACTAGGCAAGACACGTCGAATAACACGGACACTGAACCTCTGATGCTGCTAAACATGAAGTGTGAGACACAAAAAATGTTAAAGAAATCGTGGAGAGACAAACCACTCCACGGTCAATACCTAAAAAAGAATGGACAAGGTGGCAGATCAATAAAGATCAATCATTTATGTGGCTTAAAAGGGGAAGGATGAAGCCAGAATCGGAAGCACTTGTAATAGCTGCCCAAGATCAGGCCTTGAGAACACGACATTATGATAAAGCGGTTCTCAAAATTTCCCAAGATGACAAATGCCGCATTTGCCTGGAGCAAGTAGAAACCATTGATCATATTGTCTCAGCTTGTCCAATCCTAGCAAAGACCGAATACCTTAAAGACATGACAGGGTGTGTAGCTACCTCCACTGGCAGATCGGTACCGCCCTCGAAGTTCCAAACACATGCCCCAAGTGGTACGAACACTCACCGAAACCGGTGACGTCTGTTTGGATTGTGTACGATATTGTACGACCAACAATTCAAACTGATCGCACGATAGGCGGCAAACAACCGGATATAGTTATCCGGGATTTGGCCAAAAAATCGTGTTTACTTATCGATGTTGCTGTACCTTGCGATCAAAACGTCGTTACCAAGGAGGCGAGAAACGTCTTAAATACAAGAGTTTGGAAATCGAGATCAGCCGAATGTGGGGCGTAAAAGCACAGGTCGTCCCGATAGTTATCGGAGCTCTGGGATTTGTTCCGCAAAATTTGAGTAAGAACTTGTCTAAACTCCCAGGTAATTCAAAAGATTGGGAAGTGCAAGAAAATTGCTTTATTTGGAACAGCCCACATTTTGCGTAAAGTATTGTAGAGGCACTGACAGTCACCGAATCTGCTCCTTAGGTAGCTGGTTGCAACCTGGAGTAGATTTTATATTCAGCCGACTCATAAGATCTTTAGTCGTGATGTAATGGAATAATAATAATAATAATAATAACAACCGTTACTGAGGAGGAAGTCAGGAATCTTCGGGATACCTCTTATCACCAATAAAACCAGCCAACAAGACCAGTTATCACAGTAGTGATTAAAAAAGAAAGGAGAACCTTCCTCACTGATGTTTCAATTCCCAAATACACATAATATATAAAAAATCCAACAAAAGTTAACAAATATATGGACCTAGATTTATAAATTAAACGTCTCTGGAAATAAGTCATCTACATTCTACCAGTCGTCATATCGGCCACAGGAGTTATCCCCAAACACCTAAAATAAACACTACAACCAAAAATACCAAATACGAATTTGAACCATAAACCAGTGCAAACGTTGAGGTAATAATACATAATAATAATACTACGAATTTTGAAACAATTACTTTAATTCATACATACTGAATAAGAATTCTGGCCTCCCAACTTTTAACACAAAGTTACGCCCTTGTGGGCGGCATATTAGGCCTCAACCCGTGAGTCAGCGTAGTGTCACCAAACTGGTGGCAGCGGATATATCTCGTGAAGTGTTCTCGGCAAGGCCGTGAATCCCTGCAGCCCGAAGGAAAACGCGTGACTGGTTCCCGATGTCGCGATTTAACAGACAGGTTACATCCAACCATGTTGAACTTCTTCCAAATGGCGATGATATCTTCAACGTCGGCAACTCATCTCGCCATCGTTCACGTCACGACGAAGTAAAAAAAAAAAGGTTTCAAAGAACATCCCAAAACTGCCAGCGCTCATGATGGGATCACAAACTCACTCATACCCTACGCAATAACCATGATCAGTAGAAGCAAGCAGCGTAATGGCATAGTGTCTGAGTATTCAACTCCAAATCAATGTCTTTGTCGTCAGTCTCTATGTCTGCCAACCAAAGCTGTACCCTTCGCCAAATATTTTGATTCAACGTCGGAGCGAAGCAGCGTTCTCCACTAGTTCACATTCGCGCTGAAACTTTCGAGCGACGCAACAATACTTTCAGTCCAAGCAGCAAAATATGGTTTCGTTGAGGGATCATCGATCACTATTTTCAATATATTGTAACAATACCTATCATTTGTTCTTCGCGTCGGGCACGATAATCTACGGCCCGACTTCTACATATTTAGAAGCCTGTGTACTGCTCTCGTTAATCGCAGTATTATAACACGGCTTCTGCGCGAAAAGTGAATGCATTACTTACGGATTGCCGTAATTCAGAGAATGTAAGAATTTTTCTCTGCATTTCTTGAGATCGAGGGAAGAACACCCATCCATCCACAAATTATCACCCACACCCACACACACACACACACACACACACACACACACAATATTGTCAGATCGAAAGACTTGACACATGTTTCTCTATGTATTTCGACGCGCTGAATCCGAATCTGAATCTGAATCAGAATTGCACCATCCAGTTCAGATTCTGGTGTCCAGTTCCAGTTCAGATTCCAGTTCAGATTCAGCGTGTCGATATAGAGAAATATGCTTTAAGTCTTCGGTTCTGACAACAACCATCGAAAACAAAAATACAATTTCATGATGATTTTTCACGATTAAAAAAAAACTGGATGGTGGTGTCGTAATTCTGACTTCAGATTCGGATTCAGCACGTCTACTAGATAAGCATGTGTCAAGACTTTGGATCTGACAACAATCCTCGAAAACAAAAATTACAATGTCACAATGGTTTTTTGCGATAAAAAATATTGGAGGGTGGTGGCGCAATTCAGGCTTCAGATTAGGATTCAGCGCGTCGAAATACGTTAGAGGAACATGTGTCAAATCTTTGAATTTGTCCACTTATTTTGGGTGCCTGTGTTATTGATGAACCCGAACAACTGTATTTAACGTTAATCAGTGATTGTGTTCTCACCTTGTCCCCCAATTAATGAAAAATAAACTGTTTTGATTTGTTGATAACTTGATGCATGCATTCGAAAATAGAATTATCACCAAAACATTATAAAGAAATTGAATGCGCATGAGGCTATAAAAATAATTTCTTAGAAAATACCGCTTTGTACGGCATCTCCTTGCCTCACTCCGATGTAAGTATTGTGTAATCGCTGATTCTGACCCTTCTGCTGACAATTCAGCAGAAGGGTCTGAATGTGAGGAAGGGCGACCGATATATTGAATTCAACTCGGCAGCAAAATGTTTAAAAACATTAATTATTAAGGCATATCAAATGGAGAATGTTTATATGAGGACCATTTGTAATTCTAATTGTAAAACCATTATGATTGTTATTTGTATGAGAGGTCGCAGATGACCAGGTTGTTTAAAAGCGACCTGAAATAAAAAGAGCAGAGTGTGCCGGCGCTTTGGCGGGGATGGGGGCTGCGGGAGCGGAGGCCTTTTGTGGCGGCGTGGTGCGGCGCGCGAGGCTGCTGTCTGGGCGAGGGCGGCGGCAGGAGCGACGCGTCAAGGCCGCCCGGCGCGACCAGAGCTGCGGGGAAGTGGGAAGAAGGGAAGAACCGAGAGGGAGGGACGGTGGTGGAGGGGGGGGATGTGGACGTCTGCGCCCTCGCGCCCGCACAACACGACGTTCTCGCTCCCGCACCCGGATGCCTGGCCTCGCCACGGACAAAGCGCGGGGCTACCTCCCACTGCCTCAGCTGCGCCAACTGCTGCATCTACGAGGTCGACCTGCAGCTCTGATTCACAACCAAGCTCTCCAGTCCCCATATGTGTCTCCACCTCAACCCCACAAGAGCTCTACCCCCTCCCCCCTCCACCTCAACACCTGCAAGATCGCAGTCCCCCCTCCATCTCAACACCGCAAGATCGCAGTCCCCCCTCCACCTCAACACCACAAGAGCTGCAGTCCCCCTCCGTCTCAACCCAACGAAAGAACCGCCCCTGTCACCATTCTAGGAGGTGGCAGTGTTCCTTCTCAGTGGTGCGCGAGATCCGGCGTCGTTCTTCGCCCTGGAGGTTTCCTCTCCTAGGGGGGGGGGAACCGCCCCAGATTATTTCTCCGACCGGTCTCCCAGCACGCGTGATAACTAAGCTGCGGATTTTTCCCTATTTGCCAATTTTTGTTCTTCAATTAAAACTGGAATATTTTAGGTTACTTATTCGTTTTGAAGCAATAGGTCTATTAAAAAATAATGCTACTAATGGCTCAAAAAGAATAAGTAACCTAAAATGCTGCATTTTAAATTGAAGGATAAAATTCAGCAATAGGCAAAAATCCGCAGCTTAGTGATAACGTAGTACATGTAAGTATCTGTGGAAAGGACATGGACGAGAAAGGAAAAGATCGCGCGGTCTGGGACTCCAAGGACTGCTCCGGCATTCGCCTGGTACTGATCGGAGAAAACGCGGAAAACGACAGGTCAGGGCTTCCGTCCGCTAAAATCCTCCTCCAAGCAGCGGCTGATTTCGAACAAGTTATAGCTAGTGTAGAAAACCCGCCTCCATCTGGAAACCAATCTATTTGTCCTCCTGGACAGGCGTAGCAAAGACAACGTAAATGCCCGAGAGCTGACTCAGCCAGTTCTATGAATCTAAAGTGGTGAATTTGGATGGTATATACACAGTTCTATAGGCACGCACAGATGTGTGGGACCCAAGGCAAGGCTGGAGACACCCAGGACGACAGAAGAAGAGATGGGCGGACCTCTTCCCTGAAGCAGCGGGCGGGACCTGGACCAGAATGTCAAAATATAGGACTCGCTGAGCCAACACAACTGAGCCAACAAGCCAACGGAGACATGGAGAAGCTTACGGACCAACGGAAGACAGACGGCGCCACCATCCTAGCTGCGCGTCCGAAGCTGCGCGTCGCTTTATCAACCCTACTCAGGCAGGAGGCCTTTGCCCCACTGGGAGATCTTTGTTGGCTAAATAAGTATATAAACACTTCATTTACACTTATTTTCTTCATAACTTCCTAATTTCATGCGATAAGATTGTCTTCCAAAGTAATAAACCGTCCGATTGTTTGGTTCACGGCAGAGAGTGACGCAAGTGGCTGAGCGCCCTGACGGCGCACCGCCGCGCCGGCGCTGGCGGGAGCGGCGCCCTCCGCTGCTGGCTCAGCGAGTGCTTCGCCGAGCGATTCCTTTCCGACGGGTGCCGCGCCACTTCTGGCGACTTCATCGCTTCCTTTCCGACACCAATTCTCTCTTAACTGCTGTGTGTTGCCGTTGCTATCCCACGTTCGCCCACAATAATAATTAGCGCCGATATATTGTACTGAGCCATGCTGTATTACCGGCCATCCAGGGACGTCGGAAAGGCAGTCCTCGCACGCGACACTCCTAGTAGGGCAGCGACGGGCGCGAACCGGGACAAGCAGATGATGAAGAAAACCCATCTTTTAGCAACAAATACTAGTGCCTTGAAATAGGAAACAATGAGCAACATGTGCGTGCACACGAGCGTAGGCAAAGTGAAGGCAGATGTTTTTGTTTTCACGTTTCTGTAAACTAGACCATCCTTCTTCAAATAAATTGTCAAGATATTTCATTCAAGTCTTTTTTGTTGTCATATGTCCTGAAAAAGCAGGACATATCCAGAATTTCGACATGTGTCCCGCTAGTCCCTATAGATTTTTCTTTGGTTTGTCGAATGTCCTGAATTTTTATACTATTACAATTCCACACAGTCACAAAAAATCCCGGGTTTTGGTGTTACTTGTGAACTACATCACAGAACTATGCGCTACATAAAAGGAATCAAGCTGCCAATTCCTTTGTTAAGCAAATATTGTAATGTTTGTCTTTCTACTGTACATTCTGAGAGCTGAAATGAAAGGTAAAAGAAAGGTGTGTTTTAAATCGAATTGCATCTGTTTTCCTCCCAACGTGTCAGTGCTAGACGATCTTGAATGCTAAGGGGAACAGGGCTCAGTCAATAAAAAGTGTTTTAATATCTACGGAAGTCATGCTTTATTTGAATATTACATTTAAATACCTTGAAATACTTTACAAATTTTGGCGCGCGCGCGTAACATCCACCCCCCCCACACACACACACACAAAAGGAAGTTACCTGAATAACCTTCAAAACTCAGGGAAATTCGTTGTAGAAAGAGAGTGGTCAGCCTAATATTCTTGAAAGTGTGCAATGTAATTAATCTTGATGTATTCTTTAGTTGTTTACATGTTGTTGACAGTTACTTATCTATACTATTTCCATATTTCTTGATACACTATTTAGTTGTATAAAAATAAACAATTTGCTTTAAAATATATTTAGGATGGCCTGAATTGCATTTTTATCCTTTCGGCACCCCTATTCAAGTCCGATATACGAGTTGGCGTCTCGAGACTTAGGTTGTTCCGAGCAGCAACTCCTGCGGATATACGCTAGTGATGCGTGATACCATTTGAATTCATATTGTACTGTGATTTATTCTAGATTTTTTTTCAGAGAGCTTTATCTAGAATTAAATGAATAATACAAGTATACTCTATCGACGGACGTAAGTAATGAGCTAATTGTGGTATTTGGGGCCGTCCAATCCTCCTCGTTCTCACCCGCATCACCACTGGGAATCAACACAACGACCATGCCCGTAGCACGCACGCGCCCGACGAGCCGCTCCCGCGAGGCGTGGGAGGGAAGAGGCGAATGCTCCTCCGAAGCCTCTCACGGCGCCCTCGGGTCGCGCTCGCGGCGGCCGTGGCGCCACAACTCACCAGTCGCAAGAGCACGGCCATTCGTGGTCCCGTTGAAAGCCCTATGGACAGATCATCAGGTCCGCATCTGGACGTATTTCTACCGAAACTGGATCAACTCTGGGAAGAAAAACCTAGTAATGGAAAAATTAGAAACATCATATGTGACTCCTTTTGCAAAATATTCTCTAATTTCCCGTAAAAATAGAAATGCATATTCGTTGATCTGCTTAGTCACTGAGCAAAAATGAAATCTCTGTAACGGCCTTCATGTAATTCGATCACGAGAAGTGTATTCGTCTCTACATTTTCTCCAACCTACCATTTGTTCCAACTTCGTCACACCGTTTACCTCTAAGGATTACAACCGTGTTTCTAAATAGAATTCTTACGAGCACAAGAAACGTCTCCTCCCAATCAGATTTTAACCGTAACCAGATCAGTGCGGTCGACATTATGCCAAAAAAAACTTGCTTGGACGAGTTATCTCGTGTCACAAATTAAGTTTTTTAATCGATATGTTGAGGGCGATGGGTTTGGCAGAACAGACGGGGGCGAGGGAGGTCGCGCCGGCCTGACCTCCTGCGCCGCTCCCGCCTGCTTTCGCCGCCGCCAAGTGGGTCAGCCTGTTGCGGCAGAGCGGCGCGGGAGCAAGGGCTTCTACTCACTCGCCCGTCGCGTCGCGTCGTGGGCTTCCCCTAATCGCCTTCACCCTTCACTTCCTCTCTCCACTCCACTCACTCCTCCCCGCATAAGGTGCTCTACATTCCTGGAGAAGGAGCTCTACGAAACGACATCGCGCTGTACTCGCGGTTGACGGGGATTTTCATAAATATGTGAATCTTCTGAAATTTTGAAAATTACAAAAATGCAAATTTATTATTGAACCTGTCCTGCACCTCCAATATTAAAGTCACAGATTTCTCTCTCAATGCAATTTTAAATCTTAAAATGATGACATGCACGTCATGACAAAAACATTTAGTAATAATTTGGTTTGTGATGCATTTGCACTAATTTTATTCGTTCTGAAAAACAGTAGAGCATCATTGAAGACCGCCTTTACGAAATGTGTGCATCTGCCAGCCAGAGGAGCCGAAAGCCAGCTGCTTTTGCAGTGTCAACTCAGTGCGTGCACTGAGAGGTTAAAGATTTTTTAACGAGTGATTTACACTGTTCTGATATCACTAAACGATTACTGTAATAACTGATACAAATCATGATGGAAAGCAGATGAAAATATGAAAAGATAGGACATAAACCCCGATTTTCGAAGATCCTGCGTTGCTTGCTTTCACCACTCTTAATTAAATGCGCGAATTTTAAACATAAAATGATGTATGTAAATCATTTCTTAAAAGGGAGTTTCAAAGTATCTTTTCGCATTTTAATCCATTGATTTCATTTTAATACACAAGTACATTGATTTCATCCAAACATTCTCCAATTGGCGGAATGGCAAAAAATAACAGGTAAATCCAGCATAAGCCAGCCAACATTGGTTAAATGAAAGCGAATTAAAATTAAATTGGTTAAACGAAAGTGAATGCCTATTATCCGACCACGCCCCCCGCCGCCAATTTGGTTTGGCATAACTGAGCGTCAAAAAAATCGCTCACATGGCTAAACAGACGATTCACCCAGGCCTGCGTGGCACGTTGCCCCAGCTACCTCATCCCTCTGGACGCCTCTGGTGTTTCGGATGAATACCGTAGAGCAAATTCATTTTTAATGCAGTATTTCACGAAATCTTCTCTGTACTATAACTTTAGAAAATTAGTACAAAGTATCCTTTTTCTGTAACGTTTCTGTCCACGCATTCGCAGAGACAGGAATCCATCCTGAAAGAGGTTAAGAAATCAAACGTGATACTATTATATTACTGTTATTATTATTGCCAACAGACGTCCACCAATGGCAAAGGCCTCCGTGAAGAGGGCGCAAAGTCGTGTCTCGCAAAACAAAATCACGTAACATTTAATAAAAATTTACTATATGCCAAAAATTACACAAAAATAAATAAAATAATTAGAAAGAGCATACTTTCACGCAAAATCACTTTCTTCTTCTGGTGTCACTCTCTTCTTGCTACCTCGTGTTTTTAAGTTTATTCTAAAGACGACACACTCGCCTCTAACATCACGGTGCCTTTCTATATTCGGCTAACCTGTCCCGAGATTCCTTACACCTTCTGGGAGAGAGGAGTGCTGTAGATACTGTCTCTTCGATTGTCCACATCCACTCGGCTACGATGTTGCCGCTTGAATAACTACATCTCAGCTTTTCATCATTCCAATTCCAGTCTTACAAACTCTTCGTCTGATATTCAATATTTTCCTTTCTGTAGATTGCCGTAATTAACGATTGCTGAACACCCTAACTGAAGTCATTTGGCACAATTGTCAATGTCAATGATTTCATTAGATATACGTTGTCTCGATAAAGTACAAAAGCAATGAAACAGTTTTGATTTGGTGCAAATAATTTCATTATGATAATCCAGAATTTCTCAAACCTGAGTTACGACTATTCTCATACCCACTGTGTCACTCTTTATGACACAGCTGACGTCATGCAACGATAAACAAATAAGCTTCAGTATTCACATATGCCGTTTCAGAATAGCCCATTTTTGTTACAGGATCCCAGTTTCCTCGTACTCTAACTAGCGTATTTGCTGCTACAAGCGAAAAGTTGAGTATTATTTTCTTCATATATTTCATACGGACGTATTATCCAAACTTTATATCGTTATATGCACCGCACACCCATTATTTTACTTGTTCGACATTCACATCAGAACAACGTACGTAGGTCAGTCAGAAAGTAATGTCTCATATTTTTTCTGCTCATGTAAAATTAGTTAGGTGAAAAATTTTAATACGGCACAAATTCTCAAGTCACATCCTACAACCCACCGCACAAGCAACTTTCTATGTCAACATGTGGCAGCACAGCAGACGTTAGCAAAATGGCCGACAACGATGTACGTAACACCGCGTTGTTTGATTGAATTCTTGAATGCAAAAGGTGAAATGGCCATTCGCATTCAGGAAAGATGTGAACGGCGGGTGGAAGATGTGAAAAATGTGAACGCCGATGCAACAGTGGATGTCAACAGAGACGATGGGTTCGTTGCTGTAACGAAGCTGGAGGGCGGACATAGCGGAGAGGCTTGTCGGTGACAGCAAACGCTCCAGGTTCGTCAGCAAGTCGATGACATCATTCGTGGGGACAGCTGGGTGACGGCAGATGAAATGAGGGAGATAATGGGACACAATTCATCTATCACATTTCACCTTTTGCATTCAACAATTCAATCACACAGCGCTATCTCTTACGAAACATCGATGTCGGCAATTTTTCAAATGACTGCTATGCTCTATCACATGTTGACGCAAAAAGTTACTACTGCGGTGGATTGTAGAAATTTTGAGGAATAGTGCCGAATTCAAATTTTTTACTTCAATTTCATTTAAGACGAAGAAATACAAGGGATTACTTTTTCACTGACCTTCGTACATTTGCTCTTTGACCGAAATCCAGGTGGTCATGTATGCCATTAAAGTTGCATACGACCTAACAGTGAAAGTCTCACAATCAGTCAGTTTTTAAACAAATTAAATGCACATAACAAACCGTCCATAAATGACGTTAAGCAAATTTGGAGTATTTTGAATACCCCCTCTCCCCCGTGAAACGGCACCTGTAACGCGGGCTTGAACTCCCCTAAATAATTACGTGACGCTTGTGACAACACCCCTCCCTATTTACAGCAAGAAAAAAATATATTATGTAAAAGTAAAAAACCTTTATATTAATGTTTTTGTATTATATATTAAAACTTATGATAAAGTTAAAATTAGTCGGTTATGCTGACCGCACCTAACAATAAGACTGGAAAAAAATTGTTAATGAAGGAAGGATGTATAGACGAGACAATTTCTGACAAGCCGTGCACATGCAATTTTTTTTGGCAAATGTTGAAAATTAAAAAAAAGTCAATGTTATGTAACAGTGAATTAACACCCCCTACCCCTATGTAACGCAGCGTAACGCTACTTCAACCCCCCTCTTCAGCGTTACGGTCATTTTATGGATGACCCCTAAGTAGACGACTTCTCCCAGTCAGGTCTCCTTTCTTGCACGGGCGAGTGGACAAGGGAAGGCGTTGGGTCGCGTGGGCCGCGGCTTGGCGTGGGCGAGGGCGAGGAAAGGCCCGTTAGAGGGCGCGGCCGCGGACACAATGGCGGGGGACGTGCGCGGCGTGGCCAAGCGGGGGCGACAGCGGCGCAGGCGCTCGCGACGCGACGCGACGCTGCGCGAGGCCCTTCCTGGAGACGGGCCGCGGGCGCGGCGCGGCAGGCGAGCGGAAGAGCCGGGGGCCGGAAGAGCTGGGGGTCGGGGATGTGGGGCAAGGCTGCGCCCACGCACAGCCGCTCCACGCGCGATGCAGCGGTTGCAGTGCGCCACGTGCACTTCTGGACTTTAAATGGCTTCACAGAAATAGACGCGCTTTTACGCCAGCGACAGTTTTTTGATGACTTTCTAGAACGCTTGTGCGTCGCCGAAGGCCGCAGCGCTCTGCAAAATGTGATCTTCCGTCGGCCATGATGAGCTGAAGCGTCAGCTTATAATACCTTAATGTCAGTTCAGTGCGAGCAATTGGAGGTTAGGGATGATTTTCGCGAAGGATTTGCTTCGTTCCGATATTGTAACAAAATACATAAGAATGGATGCGAATGATGTCGAAAGTAAACGAAAATATGCGAATAAAGTCAAGAAGTGAGATCACAATCACTTCAAGAGGCCTGCGCTGTTTACTTATATCGCGTTTTCAAAAACTGAAGCGTGGTATAAGTCTACGATTAATTAAGCGTTTGATTAATAGTCAATATATTGCGAGTTTACTTATTAAATTCGCAATACACCGACATTAAAACAAAGAATTTTCGATGTTAATAATACCACGTTACTGGGGAATGCCATAGTCCCAGCGCAAGTTTTTCAAAGGTCGCGAAATGAATGCGAATCCTTACTATAATAGCGTTACATGTTATATTCCCGACCGCGCCCCCATTTAGTTCGTAATGAACGGGTGTCAATTGTTAAAGTAGTATCTCACATGACAAAAACAAGTAGCTCGTTAATGCTCAGAATAAAAAAAAACCTACAAGACGCGCGAAATCCTTTAATGAAATTGATATGCATTTCCATTCAGCCAGTCAGAATTCCTATGGAGTGCGACTCCATCTTTCGCAATGCTTACTGCCTTACAGCTTTTTCCGTCAAGACGGACAAGATGGAATATTTAATAGAAAAGCTTACATATTGTTACAATTTGTAATAAACCCGTTCAGAATACTCTAGTGCCTATAATCAGTTATTTCTTAAATCCAATCAGAACAAAATTGTCTCTATATCTGTCCGCCAATTCTTTACTGCAGTCAAATATTCTTCCTATTTGGTATCTCTCACGTGGACTCCCTTTGCAACTTTTTCCTGTCTTTTGCGTTGCGTCTCCAACATTATAGAGAGGTTTAGTTGTACACAGCAAATTAAATACACAACATATTAGAATATTAGAAAACTAAACATAAAAAATTAATTTTCCTATACTCTGATTTAAGGTAAGTGTCCCTTCAAGGTCACGAACTGCAATGCGAGTGGGACACTGTCATCCAATCGGGAGCTTCAATACCAAACATTTGTTGTAATGAAGCTGCCGATTGGATGACAGAGTCCCCATCTCTGTCAAGCTTGACCTTATAAATCTGAGTCTAAGGTGGTGGGACACAATTCGAGCAGCGTCCCGTCATCGAGCACTAGCGACCCTGTCATTGTCCAGCTCATGACTACGGGATACTGGATGGGAAGAAGCATCGGGGTCCGGTGTTTAAGGTTCTGCTCTCATATTCACGTGGCATTGATGGGAGGAAGCCACGGAAACACATCAGAGCCGTCCGACACTTGAATTTCCAGCTCCGGCGGACCAGCTCTGTGATTGGTAATGAAACTACGGCACCGTAGGGATTCTAATCTACAATCTCTCTCTTGCTCAATTTTAATTCTTCATGCAGAGGGGGGAGACTGTCGCAAGGCCTGATGTTTTTGGTGGCAGCGGTAACGTCCACCCGGACCCCAATTACTCGGCGGTACTCACGTCGTTAGCTTCCAATTGAAGGCAGTGAGAAGGTGGTGCGCCATCGACCTTTGGCCAGGATGGGGAGCCGGATTCGCCTCAATCCCACTTATAAAAGTCCGACTGGGAATATGAATCCCCCGTTAGGTTGCCTAGATTACATGTCGACAGCTTCAAGGAGGCAGTGAGGAGACTTAAGGGACTCGAACCCCCCGGGCCTCGGTCCAGGCGGCCCCTCTTGATTTGTTGTGGCAGTGCCCGATACTCATGTGTTATTGAGAAGGGATTGGTCCCGGCGTATTGTGAGTGACATGAATGAAGGCTAGAACCTAGAATAATTCAAATTTTTGCCTATAAATCAATTTTTTCAAACCAACTTTTGAGCGCTTATTGTGGCTCAACCAATCGGAATATCCACGTAGTTTATTAGACAAAATATGCTTAGAATTGTCCTAAGAGCTTGTTTACGAAGTTTCAACGTTTCCTCCCCGGACACTCTGTATATACACTTCACGCTAACCTACTAGAAAACAAATATTAAGAGGTACGAATCTATCTTCAACCACTGAATGGATAAAGCTTATGGCTAAGTTCTTGAAAACGATCTTGTATTTACACTAAAACGAGTATTAAATAACATTGCTTGCGGCTAAGCAATAATAAGAAGTATGTGATTGATGAAGTATTGTGAGGGTGTCCAATGCATTGGTATACACATGTCATTCAAGAAACGGCATACAATCTCATTCTGAGCGTATGCATTCGTTAGTACTTTTCTGTCAGTTTTCACCGTAAGGAGGTTTCAATAAGGTTATAGTTTTACTCAATAGAAGCAACATAAAACTAACATCGAAATCAATTTCTACATGGGAAGAGATACACTTCATTCGTGTGCCAAGAGCTCAGGCTGATAGAACGGATATGACTCCAATTTGTATTATTCCTCTCATTGGCTTAACATGTCCTTAACTTATTACATTTTCGAATGGTTCAAGTCTTATACGAACTCTAAGTGACAACTGTCATTATGAATGGACTCGTAGCGCTCGGTTTCATCAAGAGTGAAGAGATTGCGGCGACTTCGGGATGCACTGCAGGTGAGATCTCTATAGGTTCTGAGGATACTAAACGCCAATCTAGTCGCACACGGAATTACAGACTTCTTCCTCGCACTTTACCGATTCGGATTAATAATTAACATTAGATGTTAGTACATGTTGCTGCAACAGAATACGTGAGCGTGCATTAATAAATATTCTTTAAAACATCTCAGTATCCGTATTACTAAGACCTCGGAAAGAAAGTTAAGGCACCTAAAATATATAACAAAACTGTAAAATTAGGCACTATTAGGCATGAAAAGTGACAGTTTAAGGCACTTAAAATAAGTTACAAAATTATTAAACCAGCGATTTGATAAACATTAAGATATGAAAAAGTTAGGTTTCCTGACATCTAAAACTGACCACAAAAATTAAAATAGGCACAGTTTTATTATTTAGGAAAGTCAAACATTTTTACATATATGAGAATGATTATAAGCGTATTAATTTTTTTCTGCTCATTTCATTCATTCTTTCACACTTTTCATTCTCAACCTGTCAACAGCCCAGCGGCACCAGGAATGGTATGTGCAGTGGTAAGGACTTGCGTAAGTGCGTGATGATCTGAGACGAGCATGAAACATCTTTGAATTGACTTGCAGAGCTCCTTATGTCTGGTGTGTTGGGCGGGAGATTTCGGTGCGCAGTGGATTGCGAAATTGATCAGGGAATATTCGCGTTCCAGGGAAATTTGGGAAAAAGTATTTGAGTTTTGATATAACAAATTCACAAATGAGTACTTGAAATGTGACAAATCTTCAAAATTACTTGTTTTAGGTAAAAAAAATGCATCAATCACCCTTTTAGAACATTTTAGGCACTATTATATGCTTTCAGTAGATCTATTTTTTCATGATTCGTACACATCTGCAATTATTTTTCACAAGCCTCCTAAAGGAACTAAATAGGTTGTTCTATAATCCGAGGTATACCTATTACCCACGTGTTTATCTTTCAGCAGCGTTACCAAGAGAAGCATTGAATGTGTGACCTCAGTGGCTACACAACTACAAAACAGCTGGAGCAAATGTGCTATTTCTGCGTCTTGGTAGAGCAAATGTGCATTGCTTGATTTCTGTATCTTAAGGAAGAACTCAATTCCGCGTCATTAACTAACGTCACTGATATTTTAAAGTAAATATTTGTTTTAAGTAATCATTAAATGCTGCGAATTCTCTTATTCGTTGAGTGTTTACTATGAACAGAGTGCGAGTAACATTTCGTTGGTACTATCATTTTTCGCCCATCCATTTTATTCAGATTTCTTCATTCAGACTCTTCTCTCTCATACCTTTTTAAATTTTTTTTCACAATAAAATAAATCAAATCATCCCAGATATGCCCAGGAAGGCCACGAAGCGGATGAGTGAGGCAATAGAGGTAGCAGCGCTACTAACGATTCTCTTTTATTATTTCTACCAGCTTTTCCCGAAGTCAGATTCTCCGAAAATTTAAATTTCCTATTCATTTTTCCTGATGGTTTTTCCTCGTGTCAAATATTCTTCAGATTAATTGTTACAAAGAAATGTATCTTCTTTCTTGTTAAAAATCACATGATTGTAATAATAAATTTATTCGTCAATGTTTCAAAGTGTTAAGAGAATCTCATGAAATATTATGCAATCCAATATGTAAATCTTATTATCATGTAAAATTGTATAAGAGATTTTGATCGTTTATGGCCATGTAGTTGCACAGCGACCTAGAATTAATTAAATAAAAAAAGAAATTATGTAAATTCGTAACTCTGATACATAATTATAACTTACTACAAAGGTGCAGAAGGAGACTGCAGATCTTTAAACAATGTTTATAAAAAGAAAACTTGGCTTTTGCGGCCGGAGTCTACATAATCTTGGCTGCCCAATCGTGCTGTAGTCAAGAATCCGTTGACATTCACATGGTAGAAGTCACAAACAGAAAAAAATATACATTGTGTCGTAGGTGATAGGATCATAAAAAAGGCTAACGAAATTTGTTCTTTAACAAACTATCCCGTCGAAAACTTGCCAAAATACAATACTTATATGTCATAGGTCAGAATCTCCAAGTTCCATAAATGTGTTTACAAAAAATAATGCTATTAGAGACATTCATAATACGTAATAGGTATTTTGGTTTTGGAAATTTCCTTTAGAAAAACATTTTTTTAGGAAATTTGCTTTTAATGACATTACTTAGCAATATTGTATTTTTAGGGCAAATGATCATTAGGAATTTTCTATAAGAAAAGAAGTTTTAAGCCGGCGTCGGGGGACGCCCGTTAATGTCCTCCTGGCGGTTTGTTCGCGGAAGAGCGATTACCACCCGCACTCTCCAACTCCCCGCGAGCGGGGGGGGGAGGGGAGGGAGGGGCGCTTCCGGGTGGCGGCGCCACGCGGAGGG
This sequence comes from Acheta domesticus, assembly GCA_031308135.1. Lineage (NCBI taxonomy): Eukaryota > Metazoa > Arthropoda > Insecta > Orthoptera > Gryllidae > Acheta > Acheta domesticus. The sequence goes on along the minus strand of JAHLJT010009436.1, from coordinate 191,339,579 downwards.
GGAGGAGGGAGGGGAGGAGGCCGCGCAGAAATAGCCCGCGGGCGGAGCCGGAGCGCGGCCGGCTGCCGGCGGCTCGCTCTCGACGCTCAAGTAGAACCGGGCTCCCGCCACCAAGTCACATGGGGCGCCCCGGGGTGTTGAGGCCAAATCACACGCCTTCCACCTCCGGGCACTGGCCTTCTTATTCCGGTCCATCCAAGGAATTTGTGGGAGACAAAGAGAGTTCACCCGTTTCCACTTTCATCACAATTCGCTCAGATATTGTCCATCAAAACCGATGAAAAAAAAAAGGTTAGGGACTACGGATCATAATAAATAATATTCGATATTTTATCAAACTTGACTAGTCTCAAATGGTTCCTGAAACACTGAACCAAATACATTTTGTGATCTGTAAGACTCCAGAAACTTCGGATGCTATTTGCTTTAAAAAAATGAAATAGTACCATAAACTGAAATATCATTAGAACATTGAGAATACAAGTGAAAAGTACAGATCTCTAAGAATTCTTAAGGAGTACCGTAATAGGACATTTTTCATGAAACAAATATTGGTATTCCTTTGGCTGTTTTTCTACCCGATATAACAGTTTCGAAGGATCTAATCAATTTCATCAGATTTCAACGTGCTTAAATAAAATAGTTGGAGCTAAAAAAATGAATTTACTCTATGCTTATAGCGTAATGTAGGTGTGTACGAAAGCATGATGGAATAAAACTGTAATTATAATGTAGCTGCGTGCTTGCCTTCTAGTGAGCCAGAAAACAGGATTTATTTTAAACTTAGTTCAAAATAAGTTTTATTTTGATCTTGCCTGAAGATTTAAATACTTTTATGAATATTCAATAATATTAAACATACCTACATATAATATTTAAAATGAACACATGATAAACATTTCTTTTAATTTAACTAATATCTTTACTTCAAGAAATTATTGGCGAACGTAATCAAGATTCAAAAGCATTTTTTGACGTTTTCCAAACCCATACTTACGACATGGGATTGTTAATTTTTGAAATTTAATTATTCCACTTGCATTATATGTGAGCGAAACCTTCTCCATTGGTCTACGAGTTGCCCATTTCAAAACTTTTATAGACTGAAAGTAATGAAAAATTATCTCGTAAAACATGCACTGCAAAAATGCTTTCCTCCAAGCACTCTACTCAGATTTAAATATAGTGACTTCTGACATTTGATAGGCCGGGCGCGGCTATCCAATCGGATAGCCTCGTTACGACTTAATTTTTTTATGTTGAAGCTCTCAGATTGGATACCCACGTGCCACCTGATCGCACGCCAGAAGCCATAATTGAATTGCAGAAGAAATACTTTGCTTTGCTCACGGTAAATGTCTTCGAAAGTGATTCGAATCGCGTTTGGTATAATAATTCTGTACAACAAAATTTCTGTAATGTTTTACAAACACAAAAATCTATAAAAGAATATTGTAAATAAGGTCAGAAGAAAATTAGGCGATTAACAGCTGAATGTGCAGGAATAATGTTCCAGCGCACAGCACGCGCTCTACCTTCGGAACAGCAAACGCTGCTCATAACTCCCGCTCTCGCTCTCAACACCATTCACCTCGCTGTCGCACGTGTAAAGACGCTCAGTTGTTTAACTACAAGGTTCGTGACACGCAATTCGTTTGTTCAATAATTTGAGGGGGCAACGCAGTGCACTTGTTGAAGATTCCAATTCGCTTTTAAGATACGCCACTGACGTTACTGTGCGATCACAGCTAATTTCGTTCGTAGTGTGTAATAGCTACTAATTTTACGAAATTTTGTATATAAAATCTATTTTAGTGACAACATATTTAAGTTGTTTTCTTAATGGTTGAGCTTGGGTATTATAATGTAGTAACTCAGTCCCAATGACAGAATTTGGTGCACGAGTTCTGACTATAATAAATGAAACCACATACTAGACGGAAAAATCCGACACCACAGTCTCCAAAACAGCAAATTCCTTGTGTAGTCTATTCTCAGTTGCTTTCCAAAGTCATTTAAAATTACATCTATTGGATTCTGCATTCCAATTTTGAAAATTATTTGCAAAAAGATCCTTACCTGTAGAAAGAACCATTTTCAGTTTATTTTGGGATATTTAACAAGTGAACAGAACTTAAATATCTTCTATAAAACTTATATGGCTCGAAAACATTACATTATATTCTGCCTAAAATGCATCAATCTACTCCTTCAAAGGATCATTGATGCAACGAGGTGAAGAATTGCAAGTGCGCATGGTAAACAAGAACCCACTCTCAATTTTAGTCTTTCCGTTTTTTCATATAAGCGCACCGCCCGAGAGATGACAATTCATATTCAAGTTTCAAACATTAACGTTCGCGAAGGAAAGACGAAATACAACGTAACCGAGAAAACAATGAAAAACTAAATAACGGTTTTCTTAAGATAGTCGGCAATTCCGTACAAATACTCTGGCATATGCCGTTCAGTACACACACCGCCTTTACTTCGAACGGTTGTATTCATTCGCTATAAAAGAGCCTGCCTCATCCCCTTTCACGTCTTACTCAGCCAGTCTCCTCGTGTAATCGGTAACACTTAGATCCCGAGTTGTGCTTTGACGTCGCCAGAAGACCACTGGTTCACCAGTGCGATATTCATTTTATTCACACAATAGTTGCACTGAACGAACGCCGTTCACTTTGTTTTGTGTACAGATGAACACGTTCTCCGGAACACTCGTCCACATTCAACTTTTCAATAATTCCATTTCAGTATCACATGTATCACATTAATAGAAGACTCATTCTAATTGGTTTCCAGCCACTAATAAACAAGTGTGAATTTAAAAATTAAATGCATTGACGCTTTTCTTTGAATGTTTAGATCGAAGATACTAATTTACGCATTTGATGAATGTGGCAGGAGCTAATTTTCTTTTCTGACAATACATAAACAATAGAAAATGTCAATTTGCCAGTTTGCTAAAAATAATGTCATGTATTAAATTAAACTTTATGGAATGAATTCAGTGCGCCAACAATTTGAAAAAATTGTTACTAAGATATACTTTCCAAATCAAATCCGGGCCTGGGCCTGGCAAATTCATTTTAAGAATTTCCAGAGTTTTAAGAATTTTAGAAACCCCTGAAATACGCTAGTGTAAAGAGAATTAGGCGTGTGGTTGCATAAATAATACATTTCATTTATAAAAAACTGTTACATTTATCATTGCTAACAGGGGATCAAAATGGTAGACTGAAAAATTACATAATTCATTGCATTACATAGTATTGCACAAAGGAGGTCAACTTTTAATAGCAAGATTCGCTGATTTTTGCAACATCATTTTCGTGCATGTAAGTAAGAATTCGACTAATGCGTTTTACAAGGCCGGTGGCGTTACCATGGAAACAGCCAATGGGAGCACTCGCGCAACCGGCAAGTCACCGGCGATGGCGCAAAACGTCTTCCTAACCTCACGTTTCGATATGAATGGATTTTCTTGTTATAAAATCAGAATGAATTACTGAAGTATGGTTCACTACCACAGTTCACTACAACTCCTCACAAGTTGCCTTTACCAACCAAAGGAATCCATTCCGGCATGTTAACCGGCAAAGATCGTAGGCGAACAAACACCGTTCAACGTTCGTGTAAGAAAACACACACTGGTGCACTTCCAACGTGGTTACCTGAGAGGCGGCATTCCGGGGGCTGCTGCAACAAGAGCCGCTTCCGCTGCCGCTGCCTGGCCCTGCCCGAGTCACTGCCTCAACTGCTTGCGCGCCGGCCGGCCGCCTGCCTGCCCGCCCGCTCTCTCGCGCACTTCAAACGGTAGCGGTTGCGAACGAAGGCGCGAGGCGGTTGGGTGGCGGTTGGCACACGGTTGCCATTGGCGCTCCCCGCCGGGCATGCGCCTCGACGGGCCGTTCGAACACCACAGCGCTCGCGGAATTCCTCAGACGCCGCATTTTTGTTGCTAAGACGGTAATAAGCGCGGGAACACACGATTCAAACGCAGGGTTCACACATCAACAATGGTTCAACATTTTGTCTGCGTGGCCAGTACAGCACTCTTCCTTGATTGAGCACGAGGTCGGAAAATGTCAGTTTTTACTCACGTCATTCTTCGCGACATTTTAGGTGGGGTAATTTCGAGACACCGCTGTCAAGCTCGAGAACACAAAGGTAACCGAAAGCATGTGTGGACATCTATTGTCACCACGCGAGTGAAACAATATTTTGATAGAGCAATTCTGTACCCTGAATGACAAAAAATGACAATCCACTTCCAGTGGTTACTGTTTCGATGTTTTTGAATTAGCACACAACAACGTTCATACAAGGAGGCGAAGTAGCGAGAATAATTGTTGAAATGATGTTTAGCGATGAAGAAACTGATTTCGTAATATCTGAATCCATACATTCGCAAACATTGACAGTGAAGCGAAAACGCCGGTCAAGTCGTGTGTGACTAGGACAACGTTGGCATTTTCCCTGGAGTGCAGTTTTCTAGAGGACAATCAACAAAAGAGAGCAAAGCCCGCACTTCCCACGACAGCTCACCTGCGTTGGCTGGCTCCCTCCGCGCCGCACGTGGCGGCGTCCCGTGGCCCGGCGTCGAGTCGCCTCCTCCCGCGGTCGCGGCGCCGCGCACAATGCTCTCGCGCTGTCGCTGGCCCAGGCGGCGGCGGCGGCGGCAAGGGTAGTCGCCCCACTCCGCTCCCACCTGGCGGCGGCGCGCTGACTCACGGGCTGCGGCGCCGCCGCCGCCGCCGCGCCGGCCACCGGCCCCGGGGCCGCGCCCGCGCCCACGCGCCGCGACCCCGGCACGCCTTTCGAGACACCGGCGCCCTTCGGGTTCCCAATTGGGGACGCGGTTCCCCCACACTCCACAGGGTTGCATTGCTTACAAGCACATTTCCCCCTCTTGGACAAGAGCAAATTATGTTCTTCCTTTTCTCTCACATCAATGTTTATAATTCAACTTGATTTTCAACGCACTAAATAATAATGATAATAATAATAATAATAATAATAAGAAGAAGAAGAAGAAGAAGAAGAAGAAGATGAAGAAGAAGAAGAAGATGAAGAAGATGAAGAAGAAGAAGAAGAAGAAGAAGAAGAAGAAGAAGAAGAAGAAGAAGAAGAAGAGAAGAAGAAGAAGAAGAAGAAGAAGAAGATAGGTTCGATTGTGTTGTTGTTGGGTTCATTAAGATTACGAGCTTACATCTACTACCAAACACTTTTTAAGATACGTTTCGCTGAAAAAATGTATTTAGCATTTATCCAACCAAAACACTTTATCTTTAACGTACCAATAATTCTACCCCTGGTGTCGTATTCTGACTCATATCGGTTCCATTCGGTAGACATTTGTCTTTAGTGTGCGAAGTCATGCATTTCGCGCAGAGTATGTACTTCAATTCTCTGTTTCTACCACTCGCTGTCTTCACGTCATTTTCATCTTCCTACGCATCTTCAAAATTTGCGGAGTCTCCAGTGGCGAAGTGACTTGCTTTTCCGAGGGAGAGAGTGAGGGAAAGAGCAAGGGCGAGAGCGAGGGCCCGAACGAAGAGGGGCGTGGCCTGTTGACTATTTTCCGCCAAATTAGAACCAAGGCGCCTTCTGTCCCCGTATCGCTAAAGCGAACAAATTGATAATTTCATTCTAAGCCCCAAACTTTGAAACATTAACACTTTCAATACATAATATAACGCAATTTATAAACGTTGGTACTTGTGATACTTTCAATGAAGATATATTCAATGATAAATCCGTACAAGATAAATTACATGCTACACAAAACAAAAGATGAGAGCGAAAGGAATGACTCCTATGAAAGTGGAATGGTCTTCGTAGGGTAATGGACTTCATTAAGACAAACGGGAAATGGTGATGCGTGTGAAGGAAATACGGATTATAATGAAATAGTGAATGCCAGAAAAAAACTTGAAAATTGGTGATCTTACAAAATATCACAGACTTTCTCGTTCTAGTCAGTTTCCTACTATGTTGAGTTATATACTCTCTGGTCGGAACTATCTTTTCTGTCTTGTCTCACATTCTTCTCAACTGGCATCTCTCGGCGCCTTAAAGTCCTTTCAGGTCCTCTCGAGGTATTTACCCTGGGAACATTTGCAGTGAAGAGTACCCCCACACTCCCCGAACATGGCTTGTCTCTCGCGATCCTTATTACACATTTCCTCAAAGTCTTTGTACCATTGTTCTAGGTGTAGGAAGCCAGTTCCTCAACTACATTTCACACTCATCTTACACCCAGTTACTGGTCTGATCAAGAGATCATGAATTAGGGTTCAGATGTAATACACGAGGGACTCCGAATGCCCTCCATGTCACGAACATTTCTTAAATCTGGCATGCTTTCCCGGGTTTCGAACCCCCAACCTTAGTATAGTACACGTGCTTGTCCTTATTTGACTGTACTATCTGTAAACGTATTATGGTTTTGTAACAAATATAAAAATCTGATAAAAGTAGTAATTTAACTAAAACTGACATATTTATTCTTGTACGGATTACAATGTAACATTGAATTTCCTTTCATAACTCAATGACTTACATTCATCATTCGTTTCCGCAGCAGCAATGCAAACGAAGTTATTTTAACTTTATGAACTTAAGAGTATCTCTACATCGTACTCCGTAATGCATTTTTTCTCAAAATTAACTGAGTTTTAATTGAAATGATATTTAAAGAAAAATGTGGGGTTAGTTTTAAGAATTTATTTAAAAAATTATCTCGAGGATTTGATGTGAAGAACCCCCAAAGAATTCATTTCAAATTTGCAGGGTCTCGCGTCTGGCCAGATCAGGGAATATTATTTTCTTTAATATATGAAGAGTTTAGGCGCTAGTGTTGTTCACTGACAGGGAGGACGAACAGAGGACGTTTTGAAATAAAATAATATTTATCGTTATCGGGGTCTCCAAAACGTGTTTTTCCGATACAATCTCGAAATCGATTTACCTAGCCTCACATAACTTTCACCAATTCTACCAAAAATAAAATATGCTACTTCTTATATAAATAGTACGTAAACAAGAAAGTAAAAATGTGCGTAGAAACATATCTTCGCTGCATAAGAAAAGAGACACATCTTAAAAACTGAAATTTGTTAGTTAAATGAAGAAATATGTTCAAGTATAGTTTATTTTACCACGTAAATCCCTTTAAAGACAGGTAACAAAAACGGCGGTATGTAGAGTAAAATCGTTCTCCTGCGAAATTACATTAATTTAGGGATGTCACTTTTCTCATGCAAAGGATGAAATTTAAGCATTATTATTAGGGGTAGGATTTTGATTACCTAAAACATCATTAAAAATTATCAATAAAATTTTCTTAAAATGTTAAAAAAATACTCTAAAAGCAAAGATAAATGACGCAATAATTTTATCAGAACCAGTTCCGATGAACAACTCAAGCTGTTGAATATGTTGCTGATGTAATCGAGGTATCTTCCTATCGTTCAAGCAAACTCAATTTGCAAACTTTGGGTATGGACCGGATTAGGACATCTTTGTCTTTAACTATCGCGAATTTTGCCGAACCGACAATGGCGCTGCTAGGCGTTACAGGAAGTCAGAGTATATAATCACAACGATTGATATTACTATTTCTGAGCGAAGAAATCGAATAGGCTACTCAGGAAATCTGTGAAAAACATTTGTTACATCTCATAAATATTATTTGAAGTAAGTACCATTTAAATGATATTAAAATCTATGAAATCCGGGGAAAATGCTTTAAAAATGAAAAAATTAAATAAAGAGTTACTTATTAGTCGAAATCGAAGAAAAATTTTAAAAAAAATCATAAAAAAGGGTCATTTCCTTTTGTCATAACATAACATGAATTTCTGTACTAACAGGCTTTGTTCTAAAGTGAAAACAGAAAAAAATGATATGTCATTAAAATCCGCCCCTTAATCATTACAAACGCATCATTTAAGAATCGTAACATTTTGTGTGTGTCTCGGGCTGTTTGTTGGACCACTGCGCCGTCGCGTGGGCTGGCGAGCTCCCGGCGCCAAGGCCGAAGGCGTGGGCGTGGCGAGGCGGGGCGGGGAGGGGAGGGGCGGGTAGAGGAGCCCGCCGATCGCTTCCTCTCAACGTTGTCTCCCGCCCTCCCACTCCTCGACGGCGACTGCGTATTCTTGTAACTTCAAGTGCCCAAGTCCAGAGAGCTCTCGGCCGTCGCTTCGGTGGAGTCTCTTGCTCCAACTCGCGAGGCGCGGTTTGGGCAGCCCTGCCGTTTATACTAAGGTCAACGTACGTCGAAATAATTTTGTTTCAAGCTTATTCCGAAGGAGGCAAGGTAGCAAATTTGCAATTTATCTGATCTTTAATATTGCTTGTAATCAATACTGGAAAACATCAGCATACATCTTTTCTTACTTAAGTGTATTCTATTTACGTGTTAAAACGTACGTGTCCATTCATTGTTAAAATATTGTGTCGAGACTTAGGTATTGTCTAAATCAAATGAATTATTAATCTCATACAGCAATTAAATATTCAGTTTTATTTCGGTTACGAATATGTTTCACTGATACTATCATTGATACTATATACTCTCTGGATTCTACAATAGTCAAGCTGATATATGTTCTCCTAGAGGGAACACTAACCTAAGGTCGAATACTCTCACGGCACTCCCCTTCTCAGGCAGTAAAAGCTTCACTTTAAGGTGCTTCATTTCAAACGCACGCGAGAGCAACGCTAGTAATAAAAGCTACCTTCAGACAAAAAAGTAAGAAGAAAATCGAGAAGAAATTACTTGAAAAAAGATAATGTGTTAAATTTTTCCAAAACGCCATTTTCCGTAATACGCTATCTATCCATTGGCCACGATTTCGGAAAATACCTGTCAGTCTCCGGTGCAGATGTATGGTACCCAAAGATATTGAGAACATCAAGATTGCACGACGACAAAATTCATTTTAAGATTGTCACCAATGAGAATTGCAATTTTCTAGATCAGGGGTGTCCAACTTCCAAGGCTGCAAGGGCCACAGCTAAAATCGTTAATACGGTTGCGGGCCGTATTTTCATTACTAGGGCGATCCACACGTGACCCCGTATTGTTGATATTGGCAGTTTGGCCAGCTGCTCTGAAACAGGGAGGGGAGGAATGGATACGTGCGTGATATAAAGCTGTACAATGAATAACGCAGTTAAGCACATTAAGGTGATTTTGAATTGACAAGAAAAAAGTTTCTTAAATCTAAACTTGATTTAGGTAGGAATCTGGGTAGGAATCTAAACCTATTTTTTTCTATCAAAAGGCTGTTGATTCAGACAGGGCGCGTATGCTAGGCTCTCACCCGACAAGGAGGAAAGTTTGTCTAATTACCTTTCGCGGGCAACAATAAATGGCATCGCGGGTCGCTTGCTGCCCGCAGACCGCCAGTTGGACAACCATGTTCTAGATTGTGCCTAGGAATGTATTAAACAAAAATGCTTGCAAATTACCATTACGTCTTGCAGCAAAGTCGCAATAGCAGATTTATCACTGATTAAAAAATGTCCTTTGAAGAATGGACATTTTAAATTATTTCAACAAAAGAAATTCGAATACAGAGTTCGCGTTTCGTAGACATTTTGCCTCTCGGAATAATCTGGGTCCCAATTGTCTAGAGCTGCAAAGGCCTCTTAACTATCAGGACTAAAAGGCATGCTCATTGGGGCTGGGAAGCAATGGTCGGAGAGGAGAAACAAAATAAGAATTGAGAATATTTAAAACTTCTCCCGGTTCCTGGAGATGTGGCGAAGCTCAGGCAGAGCTAGCGCCTGACTGTACCCTGGCGGACCGCCCGGGGTCTTCCCCATGAGGTCTCGCGGCCACTCACTCAAAAGAGGCTTCCTCCCTCGCCACGCGCGCCCACCATTACAGCCTTCTCACAACGCCTTGGGTAAAGCTTTAAATACGAGGTAAAAGATAAGAGAATGATCACTGTTTTCAAAATAGTCTCATAAAATACATCATTTTTTAGCGATCCATTTAAATATGTTTAATTATCCAATCTAAATTAAATACACTAAGGAAATATGGCGGTTTCAAAGATTTGTAAAGTAGCATCGTCACAAAACTTCTGGGAACTACTGCTGGGTAGGAAATTATCTTCGCAATACTTTGGACCTACCCCACAATACTATCGTTGCGTTGGATGCTAAACTTTGCACTCCCGAATAAAATGTTATGTTATGCACCAAACCTCGTGATAACATTCCTGACATCATTTATTAATCTCTTCTGGGATTTTTCTCGAATCTGATCCAAATTTAAATGAATTCTTTAAACGTATGGCCTTTTTAATGAAACCGTTACGGTAATTTGTGTAAGATATCTTTATAAATACCATTTTACTCCCATGCACACGAGTTATATATAACAGTAATAAATTGACTATGCAGTAACAAACCTTGTATGACTTTCACGAGGGCGTGCCCTCGTATATTGGCGACAGTACCATTTATATACTATTTTCTAAGGTTTAACTATTTTCGTCCAACTATTTCATCCAAATTTAATACCGTTATCAACGTTGATTTGAAGAAATACTTTTCGTTGGTATGAGTTTAGTCCCGAGAGGACCTCCTTCCTTCACCCAGGCATGTCCATCAGGGACAGGATGCGCTAATTACTCTTTGTTCTTTGATCCTTCTACCTCCGATTAATTGTAGTTTATTCATGTCTAATTTCAAAATGTGGAAATAATTTGGGAATACTTGGCCTTGGCTGCTGTGCCTCCGGCAGCGAAACAGTCCTTGGACGTCTTTTCTCGCCCCCCCCCCCCCAACTTCCCTCGCCTTGACACTCGACTTCTCAAGGTTGAGCCCTTTTCTTGGTGTTGCCACATGTTCATGTATTTTTACTTTCCCGTATACTATACGTACGTACGTACGTAAGTATAGTATAGGGAAAGTTATGTAGAGCTGCGCGAAAAAACGGCGGATTTTCGACAGAAAAAACTCTCATTACAGGGCCCTGATAACGAATAAGTGGATAAATTCAGTTGTAAAATTAAGAAAAAAGAATCTCCCAACACGTGGTGCAGCCAGAATCCCTATTTTGTGGGTCCTTGATACCGAAAAACCAATTGAAAGCAAAACATCTGTCCGTCCGTTCGTCAGTCCGTCTGTGAACAACACTAGCGACTAAACCGTTCAGCCGATTTTCTCCAAAATTCATACTCTGAATAATCTCGCGGCTCGATCTGAATGATCTCGCGACCCCTTTAATTTGAAACCGATATTTTTATTTTGGAGGGTATTTTGTATGAAGCCCCTGGAACATTTCCAAAATTAAAAAAACGTTGACAAAAATTTTGACTAAATTTTGTTGTTGAATAGTCTTAAGATTATTTAACAGAATGGCGTAGGTCTCATGTTGGTTGAAAACTCTGATTTTTCGAAAATTCAAATATTTCGGCATCCTCCTACAACTACAATTAAGAAGATACAAATTTTGTTCGTAATGAAATGTGTACATAAAAACAGGACTTCAAATAAGATTATGTTCAATTTTTCAAAAACAAGTTTTTTTTCGAAAAATTGTCAAACATGAACAATTTTTTATTTCCTTTAAACCATTTTTTCTTAAAAACCGTACAAGGTTTTTTGATTAAATTGGGACCCGAGATAGCATAAAGGAAGCATAAGAGAATAGTGCAGGTTTCATGTTCGTTGAAATGTCTGATTTTGCAAAAATTTTAAAGAATTAAAAAAGTTTCGGCGTCTTTCTGCAACTACAATTGTGAAGACACAATTGTTTTTCTTATGAAATATACTCATCAAAACAGATCTTCAAATAAGGTCATGTTAATTTTTTTGAAAATATAAGTAGTTTTTCTATAATTTCGTGACAAACATAATAACCCGCTCGGAATTGACTGCGCTTCGTTTTCGTCGTTTTCTTACAACTACAATTTTAAAAATACAATTTTTTCTCAATTAAATGTATTTATGAAAACTACACCTTCAAATAAGGACACACTTATTTTTTTCAAAATAGAGTAGTTTTTCTATAATTTTGTGACAAACATAATAGCCCGCTGTAAATTTACTGTGCTTCGGACATTTGGATGCATGGTAAATTAGAATTTGCAATTTTGTATATTATTTCTTTGTTCGTTTTTACATTCGACCTTTTGTTATACATTTACATATAAATCTTTAAAGAATTATTCTTTTCAAATATTGGAAATAAAAATTGCTTTAAGGGGGTATCGACAATGCAGGAACGCAACAATTGAATTGACTTGTTGATTGTTGTGACTTGATGGTGTAGACTTCTATGGTATCGGGCTTCTTTTTCCAATACAAGTTTACAAAACTTTTGTATTATATGTTTATGCAGTTGTGGAATTCACATGCAGTTGTGGAACACTACTATGGAACCAGTGAGTTGTTCGCACTGTGTAAGATATATAGGTGTGTTCACTCCCAGTCTAAAACTGAAACTTATGAGAGGCTAGTTCTCACAGTTCTGGCATATAACTGCTACGATCTTTGGGTCACATTTGGGCAAGGTCGTGATTGGTCGAGTAATGTGTAACAGCCACAGTTTAAGATGTCATCTTAAGATATATAACTTATACCGCAATCTAGTACGGAGAAGCGAGGAACTAGCCTCAAACTGGCTTCAGAAAACTTGCCTCAAAAGCGGCTAGTTAACACACCTGTATATCTTACACCGTGATAGATCACTTCTTGGTTGAATTGGACGTTTTCAAATAATAGTTAAGATGTTAGTAGGGCAGAAATATTTCAATTCTACTTATCTGCTTCCAATAATACGGGAATGTATGTGCTGCTGTAGCACAACTAGTTGTTTTTTTTAAGAGAGCACATTTCATTTCCTTTATCAGCGTCACCTCGGGAACGAACTCGGAGGACACCGGATCTCAAAGTATCACGTTCAGCAAATATGTCAAAGTTGGAATGTCAATTCACTTTCAACCACAGATTTGTAAAATAATTCATTTCAGTTGCGTCAAATTGGAGGTAAGGGTTTTGGACACATACACATAAAAGCCATTCAGGATCTGTGCGACTCTCAATACAATGACATCACTGAAGAGGAGCTTCAGGAAATCATGAGCGAAGAAAAACTCCTCGAACGTAATTATGAATTTACGGAAGTGAAACTGAGTCCTGCCTCAATGTCAAAACTGTTAATGGCGGTCTAAAACTTCAACAAGCTCTAATGAAAAAGGCATTATATTAGAACATGGAGCAAAAAGGCATTATATTAGAACATGAACAAGCAACATATTAGAAACATGGAAATAACTTCGAAATTTAAGAGAGAAACAGAAGCAGCTACTCTTCCATAGTCGGGTATTAGAACAACGAGGAGGTTGATCAACAAAAATTACCAAATCTTGTATCCAATCACTTTCAACTTCGAAAACTTTCAAAAATATCTTCTCCACAATCATTTTCTCCTCTTTGGGATGTTACTTGTTCATTCTGTTAGTAGTAGCGTTTACTTCTTCTGCAATTATTTTTCAGAAATGTGTTCTTTCTTTTTTAAGCAGTTTTTGATATTGAGAAACCCAACCCACCTTTCTTCATTAAAAGACCCAACATTCCCGGATTTGATATTCGCAATGCTTTTTGGGAATGTTGAGGGATTACTGTAATTAATGTTAGTTTTCTCATTAATTGGATTTGTTCTGTTTTAAAAACATTTTTAATTGACAGGACATATGCTTTGGAAGCGAAAATTTTTCGCTATGATTTGAAATGTACATGTTCCAATTTTAGCGGTAATCAGTAAACAGGCTAAAGGCCCTATTGCCAACCCTTCCAACATTATGATGAAAATAATAACAATAATAATAATAACTCCACCTAGGGAGTACACGACATTGCAGTTGGTGGTGGAGCTTGAGTACCCCCATGAGCCTTAAAGCTATGTCAGTGGTAGCCTAGCTACTGGTAGGGTCTCCCTTGCTGAATAGGTTGAAGGTGAGGGGTCAGACGAAGAAGTACTCCATTTTGAGGAGAGTGGGAAGTAAGTAGAGAGGGAAGGGTCATGAACCTTTGGACTTCCTGTTGTCGGCCCATAGAGGGTACAGGAGAGAAACTGGGTTGGCACACCAGGCCACTGATTAGAGTGGAGGCCCGAACCTTGCATTAGCCAGCGAAGGAGGCTGCCTTCAGCAGTCAGTGAAAATCCCGTAGGGTTTAGTAATGCCGACTGGCGATCGGAGGGACCCCTTGCTGGGCCCTGCGGGGGGATGCCCCGAGGCCACTGTGGGTCGCAGTAACGGATGTTAGGAAACAACCCGAGGGTTAAGTGCGATCTGTGAACTCGAACTTGCGTCCTGCGAATCTTCAATTCAAACCAATGAGCAAAATGGATAGAACAAGCAATGTAATGAATCTTAACGTGCCTTGTTCTACCAATGTCCCATACCTGCTCAGAAACCGAGCTAATGTCACCTTGTCGACGTCTGGCCATCCCACGGATGCTAGTCCCAGGGACCCAGAGCCGGCAGTAGCTCGAAGCCATCGTCAGAGATGGACTCGGGATGAATTAAAGGAGGTGATGTGGTGCTTTTACTATGCAAAAGCGAAAAATGGGGGCTCTGAAATAGAAGTTTTCAAGGTATGGAGAGAGCGGAACCCAGATATGAGACCTACCCTAGACTCAAAGAAGCTTGCCAGTCAACGACGATACATACTCAGCAGTGGAAAATTCACAGCAGAACAACTTGCTGACATTGAGAGAAATGCGGAGTATGTACTTCGCTCGAACAATCCACATGACGAACATGTAGAACTTGAAAATGATGATCCTGTGGAAGGTTCATCTCTTTCCAGTGAAACACACGTCAGTGGTGAAAATTCATCTGGCAATGAATTACACGATAAGGACATAATACGAAATCTCCTTCGGCGCGAGATAGAAAGAGTTAGTCAACTTCCGCTTGAATCTCGCGAACCGTTGAGGAGAATATACGAAACTGCCAAAGCTAAAAGAGTCATAGAAACAGTGAATTCTGTCTTAAATGAGGTGGTCGAGACCCCAGGCAGAGATCTAGATATTACTGAAATCAATCACATCATATATGCAACTAGATATCTAGTATTTCAGATAATTTTGGGGCCACCCAAGGACACCGACGGCCGACAGCAAAACAGAGTAAACAGCTCTGTACCCCCGTGGATGAACAGAATTTTGAAACGGATAGCCGACACCCGGCGCGAAATATCACTCTTAGCTGAGGCATCTTCTAAATCAACACACACCTCTAAAGCTCAACGAAAAATATTCAATGTTGAACAAAAATACCATATTGAAAATGACACCAGCAGGCTAATGGTAGTTGAGAAGCTAAATGAGAAAATTCAAGCATGGGCTCAAAGAATTAGACGTTACAAACGTAGAATAGATTTCCGAGTACATAACCGGTTGTTTGAAACAGACGCGAAGAGATTCTATCGCAATCTGACTCAAAAACCGAATGGCAAAGCTGTTACTCCTTCAAAAGATGACGTCGAAGCGTTTTGGGCAGGAATCTGGGAGGAGAGCAGATCCTACAACAAAGACGCATCTTGGCTTCAATCTGAACTTGATGCTGCCGATGAACTTGTAGAAACAGTAGAAGATGTTCACCAATTCTCGGAAGAGGACCTCTTCCAAGCAATTAGGAACATGGGACACTGGAAGTCTCCCGGGATTGATAAGATCCAGATTTATTGGATTAAGAAATTAACAGCAATACATTCTCATCTAGCAAAGGCTGTTAATAAAATTTTTGAAAACCCAAAGGAAATCCCGGAATGGCTCACACGCGGCATCACGTATTTGCTACCCAAAGAGGGAGACAGCTCTTTGGCGAAGAACTACAGGCCAATTACTTGTCTGCCAGTACTGTACAAAGTTATAACTTCAGCCATAGCTGACAAAATGTACAGACATCTAGAGAAGAATCATCTAATGCCAGCTGAACAGAAAGGATGTCGTAAAGGCTCTTATGGCTGTAAGGAAATCTTGCTACTGAATAAAGTCATCTTGAATGATGTAAAGAAACGCAAACGTAATTTGAGCATGGCTTGGATTGACTACCAAAAGGCCTTTGATAGTGTACCACAC
Source organism: Acheta domesticus (assembly GCA_031308135.1). Classification (NCBI taxonomy): domain Eukaryota; kingdom Metazoa; phylum Arthropoda; class Insecta; order Orthoptera; family Gryllidae; genus Acheta; species Acheta domesticus. The sequence continues at coordinate 191,323,459 of JAHLJT010009436.1, read as the reverse complement.
GGTTGGATTTTGAAGACCCTGGAGATCTATGGATTTCATTCTAGACTTACTGAATTTTGCAAGGCTAGTATGAAGTCGTGGAGTAGCAGGTTACTAATACACAGCGGAAAGGAAGCAGTAGAAACCAGAAGTATTCAGATTAACAGGGGTATTTTTCAAGGAGATTCACTATCCCCTCTGCTGTTTTGCATTAGTTTGATCCCACTATCGAGACAGTTGTCGCAAGCTGACTTTGGTTTTAAGCTCCATGGTGATGAAAGGCCAGTATCACATTTGTTTTACATGAATGATCTGAAAGTGTTTGCTAAGAATGAAGCGATTCTCTCCAGAATGCTGTCAGTCGTGAATGACTTTAGCAATGACATCTGCATGACGTTTGGTCTTGACAAGTCTGCAAAAATCAATTTAAAAAGACGGAAACTCACAAAGTCTGAGAACATTGAAATTGATTCGCACACTGTGATTCAAGATCTTGACCCAGGTAAAACTTACAAATATCTGGGCATTGAAGAATGTGAAACCATCTCGAATGACAGAATGAAAGAGAGAATTCGTAGGGAGTATTATAGGAGAGTGAGACTTGTCCTGTACTCAAAATTGTTCTCAAAATTTCCCAAGATGACAAATGCCGAATTTTCCAGGAGCAAGTAGAAACCATTGATCATATTGTCTCAGCTTGTCCAATTCTAGCAATGACCGAATACTTAAAAAGACACGACAGGGTGTGTAGTTACCTCCACTGGCAGATCTGTACCGCCCTCGAAGTTCCAAACACATGCCCCAAGTGGTACGAACACTCACCAAAACCGGTGATATCGGTTGGATTGTGTACAATATTGTACGACCAACAAATTCAAACGGATCGCACGATAGCAGCAAACAAACTGGATATTGTCATCCGGGATTTTGAGAAAAAATCATGTCTACTTGTGGATGTTGCTGTGCCTTGCGATCAAAATGTAACCAAGGAGGCAGAGAAACGTCTTAAATACAAGAGTTTGGAAATTGAGATAAGCCGAATGTGGGGCGTAAAAGCACAGGTCGTACCGATAGTTATCGGAGCTCTGAGATTTGTTCTGCAAAATTTGTTTAAGAACCTGGCTAAACTTCCAGGTCATTCAAAGGACTGGGAAGTTTGGACAGCTCACATTTTGCCCAAAGTTTTGCAGAGGCACCGACAGTCCTTAGATCTGTTCCTTAGGTAGCTGGTTGCAACCTGAAGTAAGATTTTATTTTGAGCCGACTCATAACATCTTTAGTCGTGATATAGAGGAATAATAATAATATAAATAATAAGAATAATAATTAGCTGTAGAACATCGGTCATGCTCTGGATGTGCCAAATACAAGTTGCATGTGTTAAGATCACTCACCAAAACCTGTGATTTCTGGAAACAAATGTGCACACAATTAGGGGAAGATCTGGAAGGAAAAATGCGTCTAATTGTAGATGTTGCTGTGCCACCCGATCAGAACGTTGCAACCACACAGCCAGTGAAATATCTTCTATGTAGGAGTTTGGAAGTCGAAATCAGCTGGATTTGGAAACGTAGGTCATGCTGATAGTTACTAAAGCACTGGGATTCGTTCTACAGAATATATGCAAAAACTCGTCCAAATTCTCAGGCCATGCAAAAAGACAGGGAAATGAAATACATTATATTATTGGGATCCATATTTTGTGCAATGTATCGCTATTTCTCCTCTTTAGGAAGATGGTTGGAACATGGAGTAGATTTCAGGTGACATTTAAAGAACTAGCGGTGCTACATCAACAGAAACTTTCCCGCGTTATTGGAAACAGCAACAAAGTATTGAAATATTGCACTTTCTGCGTTACCAACATCTTAATTATTATTTGAAAACGTACAATTCAACCGAGAAGCGAACAACTCACTGTTTCCATCGCAGTGTTGTCGGAACTATGTTAATTCTACAAATGCATAAAAATATAATACAAAAGTTTTATTAAAACTTATATTGGAAAGTTTTATAGTTAAACTTATATTGGAAAAAGAAGCCTGATATCCCGGACAATATAGAAATGTATTTCATAGAGCCATGATTAGGGAAGAGTATTCTCAAACCATGCAACAAATACTCTACTCACTGCAAATATTACAGCATTTGGCGCGAAAACTAAATATTTTCATGCAAATATCAACATAAATTTGACAATTATAACTCCTTTTCATGCAGCTACATCAATTCACAACCATGATACGTAATTTACAAAAATTTGCGAGAGCGAAACGGACTTCCATTGTTGCATCACCTGCATTGTCGATATTCTCTGAGAACTAGTAATTTTTATTTCAAATATTTGAAAATGAATAATTTTTAAAAGATTAATGTGTAGATGTGTAACAGAAGGTCGAATGTAAGAAACGAACAAAGCAATAATATACAAAATTGTAAATTCTAATTTACGATGCATCCTGCTGTCTGAAGCGCAGTACATTTGCAGCGGGCTATTATGTTTGTCAGGAAATTATATTTTCAAAAAATTCAACATGATCTTATTTGAAGATATGTTTCTGATGAGAAAATTTCATTAAAAAAACAATTGTATCTTCATAACTGTAGTTGTAGAAAGACGCCGAATTTTTTATTTTTTAAAATATTTTTGCAAAATTTTTGCAAATTTTAACGAACCTGAAACCTGCACTATTCTCTTAAGCTTCCTTTATGCTATCTCAGATCCCAATTTAATCAAAAAACTTTGGGCAGTTTTTAAGAAAAAAATGGTTTAAAAAAAGGAAAAATTGTCTATGTTTGAAAAAGTTTCGCAAAAAATAATTTTTTAAAATTGAACATGACCTTATTTGAAGACCTATTTTTATAAACACATTTCATTAAGAAAAACAATTGTATCTTCATAATTGTAGTTCTAGAAAGATGCCGAAAAAAATTTGAATTTTTTCAATTTCCGAAAAATCAACCAACATGAGACCTACGCCATTCTCTTAAATGACCTTCATACTATCCAACAACAAAATTTAGTCAAAATTCTTGGCGAGATTTTTTGAAAATTTTGAAATATCCCAGGGGCTTCATGTAAAGTACCCCCCCTTAACATTAAAATATCGGTTTCAAATTCAAGGGGCCGCGAGATTAGTCAGATCGATCGAGGAGTATCAATTTGGAGAAAATCAGCTGAACGGTTTAGTCGCAAGCGTTGTTCACAGACAGACGGACAGACGTACGGACAGACGGACGGATCAGATGGGCAGACAGACGGACGGACAGACGGACGGACAGACGGACGGACAGACGGACGGACAGACGGACGGACAGACGGACGGACAGACGGACGGACAGACGGACGGACAGACGGGCGGACAGAGGGACAGACGGACAGACGGACGGACGGACGGACGGACAGACGGACAGACAGACGGACGGACGGAGAGACAGACGGACAGACGGATGGACAGACGTTTTGTTTTCAATTAATTTTTCGGTATCAAGGACCTACAAACAGGGATTCTGGCTGCACCACGTGTTTGATTTTTTTTCTTAATTTAGCAACTGGATTTATCCACTTTTTCCTTACCAGGGCCCTGTAATGAGAGTTTTTCTGCTGAAAATCCGCCGTTTTTTCGGGCAGCTTTACATAACTTTCTGTATACTATACGTACGTATAGTATACGAGAAAGTAAAAAACTAGTGGTGCTACAGAATGGCAGAGACTTTTCCGTTTTATTTTTCTATTTCCTTGGGACATTTCTATTTCTTTGGGACATTTTCTGAACTTTTCGCTGTCCTAATGGTAGAAGAAATATTAATTTTAGAATATTAAAGAACACAAATATCTCGTCCTAAATGGCAATTTTCTTTTAAAAATTTGTAGCCGTTTTTAAGAAAATATCACTACTAGCTTTAAGCGCTACTAAAAAAGCGAAATTTGAAGCTCTTTTTCACAGAAAATTTGTGAGTTTTCGAAACACTTCATTTGAAGTCATTTGAAGCACTTTAACTTACATTGAGTCTCGTAGGACTACCACCTCCGCTGGTCCTTGTTCTACCTGGGGGATAAGTCCCCGGGGTGGGCACCTATGGATCTTGGCCTTTATCCTCACCCTCCAAGTACGTACAAGGACGTCGCCGGGCAGGTAACCGGATCCGGTCGGTACCAAGTTTGCCCTCGCGGCAACCTTCCCATTCAATGCCTGGGTGGGGCGGTCCTGCCAGCTCATAGCTACTAGCTATCCAGTCAATATTACCACTCGCCACTCACGTGCGCCGGGATACCGCGTCCCTCCCCTTTGCCCAGAGTATCGGGCCACTGCCCCGACTAAGCCAAGTGCCCAACTAGGGGCCACCCGGGCCGAAGCCCGGGGAGCCTGGGGCCCCCAACCCGTCTTCCCACTGCCTTTAACTTACAAATACAATAGTGTTTACAAATTGCAGGTAATGTGCATATTAACGGTGTGAGAAATCTTTCAAAAAATGACATTTGTGTAATTTTTGCAAAAAAGAAAATACCCCAAAGTTTGAAGAAAAAAATTGGAGCCATTTATGAGAAAATGGCGTTTGAGCGTTTCTGAAAATGCGGAATTTTTAGCTAGTTTTCTCAGAAAACTGAGTTTTCGAGAAACGTTCCTTGACATTATTTAAAGCACATGTACTCGTGAATACAATAATGTGAACAAATCACCGCTTATGTAAATACTAGCGGAACCTGGCAGACATTGTTGTTTTAAAATTTATTTCTTCTCGTTCGACATTTCTGTCTCTCGAGGGGTTTGAAAACAGCACATTTATATTATAACGTTTTGGATATGGCCATCCATAGCAAATGAGTATTCATTCCTACTCGTGAAAATATGGTCTAAGGTTCGAAGATTTGTTCAGGCTTCAAGGTTCGGTTTGAGGTGTTACGTTGAAATTAAGGTAGTGCTAGGAAAGGTGCACAAACAGAAGTTACGGTGGCCTCAGTCTATTCTTGGGGAATCTTGATTTAATACGGGGCCATGAAGCACGGCGGCCCAGATTAAATATTGTGGAACAGGGGGATGAGTAATGATTTTGAAAGAAATGGACAGCTATTTTGTTTATGTGTTCGTTTAATGGCAATATATTTAGCTCGCGATGAATTTGGGAATTTGGAATAAACCATGGTACCTTGAGGGACTTTCTTAGGAACTTATTTTGGAATGCAACTAACTTTTGAAGGTTACTGGGTGCAGCGCCACCCCATACTGGACATGCATAGGTTACAGTGGGTTGAATAATTGGTTTGTACAGTAATATTCGGCTTTCGATACTAGTGGCAGATGTAGAGTTAATTAAAGGAAACATTTTCGACGTTTTGATCAAAGCTTTAATTAGGAGTTGCGTGGATATGGGGTTTCCACGTTAATCTTTTGTCAAATATTACTCCTAGGTACTTCACTGGGAAGAAGTCCACGGGATGCGATTTCCATTAATGTTAAGTTCGGGGGAATTTTTTGGTCGGCGTAATGTGAATATCCTTGCTTGACCCTTATTATGATTGAGCTTTATTCTCCATTTCTGAGTCCATTTAATGTAATTGCTTACATCGTTTTGAATATTCTCCTTCGCTATTATGATATCACTGTGAGAGGTGAATAGAGCAATATCATCAGCGTATAAAGCCACGTTGGAATCGTCTTCAATTGGATTCTCATGGCTTTAAATGTTAAATAGTAAGGGAGAGAGAACTGAACCCTGAGGTGCTCCTGCTGCAATTGTGTGTGGGGTAGATATGTCTGCATTGACTTTTATGATGAACGATCTGTTCGAGAGGAAACTCTCCGTGATCTTTAATAGGTATTCTGGTGTACCTAAAGATTGCACTTTGTATAAGAGGCCATGATGCGAAACGCTGATAGACATTGGCAGACATTGTTCTGCCCTTTATCTCCCTCACTCTCCATCTCCCCGTCCCTCTCTCCGCGTGTCACTCTCCGCGTGTCTCTCTCCACGTGTCTCTCTCCGCGTGTCTCTCACCGCGTGTCTCTCACCGCGTGTCTCTCTCCGCGTGTCTCTCTCCGCGTACCTCTCTCCGCGTGCCTCTCTCCGCGTGCCTCTCTCCACGTGTCTCTCTCCGCGTGCCTCTCTCTCCGCGTGCCTCTCTCCGCGTGTCTCTCTCCGCGTGTCTCTCTCCGCGTCTCTCTCCGCGTCTCTCTCCGCGTGTCTCTCTCCGCGTGTTTCTCTCCGCGTGTTTCTCTCCGCGTGTTTCTCTCCGCGTGCCTCTCTCTCTCTCCGTGTGCCTCTCTCTCTCCGCGTGCCTCTCTCTCTCCGCGAGCCTCTCTCTCTCCGCGTGCCTCTCTCTCTCCGCGAGCCTCTCTCTCTCCGCGTGTCTCTTTCTCTCCGCGTGCCTCTCTCTCCGCGTGCCTCTCTCTCCGCGTGCCTCTCTCTCCGTCTCCATCTGTCCGTCTCCATCTCTCCGTCTCCATCTCTCCGTCTCTCTCTCCCTCCGTCTCTCTCTCCCTCCGTCTCTCTCTCCCTCCGTCCTCTCTCTCCCTCCGTCTCTCTCTCCCTCCGTCTCTCTCTCCCTCCGTCTCTCTCTCCCTCCGTCTCTCTCTCCCTCCGTCTCTCTCTCCCTCCGTCTCTCTCTCCCTCCGTCTCTCTCTCCCTCCGTCTCTCTCTCCCTCCGTCTCTCTCTCCCTCCGTCTCTCTCTCCCTCCGTCTCTCTCTCCCTCCGTCTCTCTCTCCCTCCGTCTCTCTCTCCCTCCGTCTCTCTCTCCCTCCGTCTCTCTCTCCCTCCGACTCTCTCCCTCCGACTCTCTCTCCCTCCGTCTCTCTCCCTCCGTCTCTCTCCCTCCGTCTCTCTCTCCCTCCGTCTCTCTCTCCCTCCGTCTCTCTCTCCCTCCGTCACTCTCTCCCTCCGTCACTCTCTCCCTCCGTCACTCTCTCCCTCTCTCTCCGCCTCTCTCCCTCTCTCCTCCTCTCTCCCTCTCTCCTCCTCTCTCCGTCTCTCTCCCTCTCTCTCCGTCTCTCTCCGTCTCTCTCCGTCTCTCTCCTCTCTCCCCGTCTCTCTCCCTCTCTCTCCGTCTCTCTCCCTCTCTCTCCGTCTCTCTCCCTCTCTCTCCGTCTCTCTCCCTCACTCTCTCCCTCTCTCCCCCTCTCTCTCCGTCTCTCTCCGTCTCTCTCCCTCTCTCTTCCTCTCTCTCCCTCTCTCTCCCTCTCTCCCTCTCTCTCCGTCTCTCTCCATCTCTCTCAGTCTCTCTCCCTCTCTCTCCGTCTCTCTCCGTCTCTTTCCCCCTCTCTCCGCCCCTCTCCCTGTCCGTCCCTCCCTCTCTCTCCGTCTCTTTCTCAGTTTCTCCCTCTCTTTCCGTCTCTCCCTCTCTCCTCTCTCACCGTCTCTCCTTCTCTCCGTCTCTCCTTCTCTCCTCTCCGTCTCTTCCTCTCTCCCGTCTCTTCCTCTCTCCCCGTCTCTTTCTCTCACCCCGTCTCTTTCTCTCTCCCCGTCTCTTTCTCTCTCCCCGTCTCTTTCTCTCTCCCCGTCTCTTCCTCTCTCCCCGTCTCTTCCTCTCTCTCCGGCTCTTCCGCTCTCTCCGGCTCTTCCGCTCTCTCCGGCTCTTCCTGTCTCTCCGTCTCTTCCTCTCCCTCCGTCTCCCTCTCTCTCCATCGTCGCCTTTCGCTCTCTCTCTCTCCGCCTTGCCCCTCTCTTTCTCTCCCCATTTTATCCTCTCACTCCGTCTCTCTCTCTTCTTCTCTCTCTCACTTCTTCTCTCTCTATCTCTTCTTCTCTACTTCTCTCTTCTTCTCTACATCTATCTTCTTCTCTACCTCTATCTTCTTCTCTACCTGTCTCTTTTCAAATTTAGTTGCAGAATCTGCACGTCTCTGCAAGTTGGCAACCAGCGCCTGACCAGCAAAAATGCAACAGAATGGTCAAGAAGTTGCTCTTTCTCCTTCTCACTCCTTTCTCTCCCTCTCCCCGTCTCTCTCTGTCCCTTTCTCAGTCTGTTTCTTCTCCGTTCTTCTCATTCATATTTACTTGCTGATTCTGCACGTCTCTTTGAGCAGGTGGAATAATAGCGAGAAGCTTCGGAGATTATGTCATCTCAGAGTACATTCAGCACTATCCCTACCAAAAGTTTAAAGAAAAAATTTGGAGCCGTTTTCGAGAAAATCTATTTTGTAATTTTTTTAAATTGCAAATATTTCGCGGAATATTGCCAGAAAACTACTAAAATTGTTAAAAAAATGTACATGACCTGAATGAATGAACTCGCTTTAGAGAAGAAATTTTCTTTGGAGGAAAAAATCTCTATTTTCAATTTTGTAGTAGGAAGACGTAGAACAAAATTCACCATTTTGGAATTTTCGAAAATTCGGAGTTAACCGTGAAAATTGGACCTATGTGACCTTAATAAGTTATTTTACTCTATTCTCACAAGACATTTAAAGAAAAACTTTGAAGGCGTTTTTGAGAAGAGTTTGAAAATGTTCGGGGGCTTCATGTAAAGTACCCCTAAATTTGGAAGAAAGGTTTTCAAAATCGCAGCGCCTTGAATGGAACCAGACCGACTGGGCGCTAGTGTTTTTCACAGACGGACGGACGGACGTTTTGCTTTCAATTGGTTTTCGGTTTGAAGGTCGCACAAATCAAGGATTATGGCTACATCACGTGCTAATTCTTCTTAATTTAATTTTTTCTTAATTTAGCAACTGGATGTATCCACTATTTCGTTATCACGGCCCGGCAATGAATTTTTTTCTGGCGAATATTCGCAGTTTTTTCGCGCAGCATTACATAACTTTCCCTAAACTTCCCTGCATATTACTCCTTGTGTATTCCTCCATTTATACGTATGTATACGGGAAAGTAAAAAGATATGTTATTTTTTATAAATAACTTGTAGATACATTTTAATTGCCCATATACTAAGAAAATGAATAAGCGTTCTCTATGTGTCGTCCGTTTATTTACGAGACTATTACTAGTGGGCCTGTTTAGGAGTATGGCTATTTCAAACCCGAAGTACTTGGTTGTGTAATGACAGAGATCACATACCTAATTCATCTTGAACATTCCTGAATGCTTGGTACAATTTCAGAGAAGCTATTTATCGGAATTTCTAAGCTGAGCGATAAGCATTGAAATGATTGATGGTACAATGAGACTTCTGATAACGTGACAAACGATCTGTAAAAATTACGACTCAGGGACATCGTCCTCACAATATATGATATCCCAATTCCTGATAAGGTGAGAAAACCATCATAAAGGGAAAGAATTCGAAATTCAGATAACAGTTTTTGTTTCATTTAGAAATAAATGCCTGGACTCATTTTATGGTTTATTATCTTCCGGAGATTATTTAATTTTACTTAACTTTTCAAATTGTAGTTCTAAGTGGAAATAAACAAAGTGAGTTTCATATATTCTCAACTCTCGTTTTTGTCAGCGAATGAAATCCATATGTTTTGATATGTCACTTCCTAAATGCCACCCTCGGTTTATAGGAGGCAGTTTTACGACTTTACGTCAAATATCCACACATCAAAAAGAACATTAGCATTGTAAAGAATATCAAGGTTACTGGTCCTAAATACACGAGGGTGCACAGGTACTAAGAAGGAACTGAAGAAAATTGAGTTAAACAAAAATACTTTTTGTAAGAATTTGTAATGAATGCTTCCCACAAGAGGGATCAATCTTATTGATACTCTAGACTCATTCAGATTGTTATTTTGAAGCACTGATTGCCTATGTAGGTTATGTTGGGGATATACGAATGATATGGTCTAATGATAGCTGTTCAATGCATCATTATTACGGGAGCCCTTGTTATTCAGCTGGAGTAGGTGACATATTCTGGTACGTTCAGTTCTAATTCTAGTAATAGCAACTTCGACTTTGCGCAGGGTGAGATTAAACAAGGGAGCGGAAGGAGCGACTGTCACATGTACAGATAGAATGGAGTGCGCAAATCGATCAATTCGGTGTTCTCAAGCAAGTCGACCGAGTGGAGAAAGAAAGTTCCATCAGTGAAGCAATCTTTCAATGTTGCATTTTCAGCCCTCCCTCCACGGCCCGTTTCTTTTTCTGGGTCAGCAAGATTTGAACAATATCTCCGGTTATATTTGATCGTTGGCCATCCACTGTATTCACTATCACTTCCTCCACTCACAGTGCGCCCGATTTAGTCGCGGTAGTACGTGGAGCGAGTAGTAGCGAAGCGGTATTGATGCTTCAAACTTTGAACTCAAATGAAATGATTTTTAAATACATAGGATGCTCGTTTCAGTTTTCATACCAACAGGAAGTTCACGTTTTTGGAATAATTATTGGTCGTTAACATAGTACGCTTTGTCATCACATCACACCCAACTGATAAACAAACACGCAGCCTCCAGAATTAAAGTAAGCAAGACACAAAACGAAAGCTATCGCGGACTCTGGAAGACAAATTAATAAGGTTTATTAGGATTATCATATATATTATTTTCGTTAAAACCGTGAATTTGTTGTCCCTCCTACTCGGCTCATAGTGAACGGATTTTAACAAATGAGGTACCAAAAAAAAGATAAAAAAATCAGGAATGGAGGTCACTAAATATTGCAAATCACGAAGCTTTTCGTTATTAATAAAATGCTAGGAAACTTTTGTTGTTTGAACTTTGCGGCTGGGATAGTTAGCGTGCCCTCCGCGCGCTGCCTGTCAAGATGGCGGTTATGCGCACACCATCCGCCACAGGAGAACTCACGTGGTTGTCGCATGTGAATCGAAGCGGCGGGAAGCGGAAATCTGTTGTGCGTTCCGTTAAGACAAACATGTGTGCGACTATTTATCAATTGTGTTGTAAGTGTTCAATGTAAGGTTTCCCTTCAGTGCGATGTAATCGCACGGGTTCAGCTAGTTAAAAGAAAATGCCTAAAATAACGTATCTTGCAAAGCCGAAGGAAAACGGGTGATCGCAAATTTAGAAAGTCATCAGTACATATAATACAGCGTGGGCACGTAGGGCATAGAAGTACAGGCTGGCGTTTTCCAGGAAAGTTCGAAATACTAGAGCTTTATATTGAGATGGTTTAAGAAAATTTAAATGGAGATATATCAAATTAATCGATTTTCTGGTAATGAAGTCAATGATTGGAGCTACATAAAAAAAGTTAACTAGTAGTGCTACAGAATGGCACAGACTTTCCCGTAATAGTTTTGTATTTTCTTGGGTCTCGGCTAGCTATTCCGACTTGTCACATACTCTTGCCAGCTGCAATCTATCGCCGCCCAAAGTACATTTTTTTTTAGATTTTTCTCAAATTTCTGATTCCTAAAAGTAGAACGGAAATATTGATTTAAGAATATTAAAGAACAGTAAAACCTTCTCGAAAATGGCAATTTTTTTTTTTAAATTTGTAGCCAATTTTAAGATAATGGTGTTTAAGCGCCACCATAAATGCGAAAATTGAAGTTCATTTTCACAGGAATCTTTTGTGATTTCGAAAAACTTCATTAGAAGTCATTTGGATTACATACACTTACAAATACAATAAAGTTTACAAATTGCTGGAAAAATGTATATTAACGGTGTGAGAAAACTTTAAAAAAATTACTGTTGTGCAATTTTTGAAAAAAGAAAAAATACCCTAAATTCAACTTTAGAGAACTAAATTCAACTCATATTAAGAGTGCAATTAGCCCTATCCGTTTTAAAAGTTTGAAAAAATAATTTGGAGCCATTTATGAGAAAATGGCGTTTGAGCGTTTCTGAAAATGCGGAATTTGTAGCTAGTTTTCACAGAAAACGGTTGAGTTCTCGAGAAACTTTATATGACATTATTTAAAGCACATGTACTCATAAATATAATATTGTGAACCAATCGCCGCGCCGCTAATATACGACACGAGAGACAAGTCAAAAAATTACATCATTGTAATTTTTTAACAAAAGAATGGAGCAAATTGATGTTCATTTCATCTCGTAGAGTACAGAAGGCACTATCCTCACCAAAAGTTAAAAAAAAATCTGAAAGCGTTTTTGAAAAAATCTTATTTTTGTTATTTTTAAAATTGCACCTATAGTATGCAATATTGCCAGAAAACTACTAAAATTTTCAAAAAATGTAAATGGCCTTCATGAAAGAACTCGCTATGGAAAACAAATTTTATTAGAAGGAAAAATCTCTATCTTGAATTTTGTAGTTTCAGGAAGAGGATTCAGGAAGGAAATTTAAAGAAAACTGGAGCCGTTTTTCAGAAAATTTTGAAAATGTCTGGAGAGCTTCATGTAAAGTACACCCAAATTATGAAGAATGTTATTCAAAATCGCGAGGAGTATTCATTTTGGAAGAAATCGTACTTATGATTTAGGCGCTAGTGTTGTTTACCGACACCGGACAGACGGAAGGACGGAAGGACGGAAAGACGGAAGGACGGAAGGACGGAAGGACGGACGGACGGACGGGCGGACGGACGGACGGACGGGCGGACGGACGGGCGGACGGGCGGACGGACGGACGGACGGACGTTTTGCTTTCAATTGGTTTTTCGGTAAGGGGGCACCAATCAGGGATTCTGGCTGCACGAGGTGTTAGAGGATTTTTTTAATCTCCCATATACGGACGTATATAAGGAGTATATACGTAGTATATGGCTTTCCCATATACGTACGTACACACGGAATATATACGTAGTATAAGGAAAGTTATGTAATGCTGCGCGAAAAACTGCGGATTTTCGGCAGATTATTGGGGTATCAATTTATAATGCTGCAAATATCCAATTCATACCTTCAAAACAATCGTAGTATTCTCTGTGGCATGCTTTGTTTCATGCCAATAGTTGGTGCGCCCTTTTAAGCCGTGACGTAGCCAGAGCCCTTCTCTCCCCGCAAAACCCGCTTCGGATTGTCAAGAAAATTCGCAGTATTACAGGGCCTTGGTAACGAAAAAGTGGAAAAATCCAGTTGTTGAATTAAGGAAAAAAATTCTCCCAACACGTGGTTCAGCCATGTGTTGGAGGATTTTTGTTCTTAATTTAGTAACTGGTTTATCCTTTTCTTCGTGATCACCGCCCGGCAATGAATTTTGTTCTGCTCAAAGTTTTTTGAAAACTCAAAAATTTTCTGTGAAAAAGAACTGCAAATTTCGCATTTAGAGCTTAAACGCCATTTTTTTTAAAAACAGCAACAAATTTTTAAATGAAAATTGCCATTTAGGACGAGATTTGTGTGTTTTTAATATGATAAAATTAATATTTCCGTTCTACCGTTAGGGACCTAAAACATTAAAAAAATATTAAAAAATGTACTTTGGGCGGCGATAGATAGCAGCTGGCTAGAGTATGTGGCAATTCCGAATAGCTAGCACAGACACAAGGAAATAGAAAACTAATACAGGAAAGTCTTGGCCATTCTGTAGCACCATTACCAGCATGCGGCAGGCTGAATAGGGCGTCCGGGGAGACGGGCGAAGCATGCGGGACGGGCAATACTGATTAATGGAAGAAGGAATTAAATGAATAACCGCGCATGTCTATATAGTGTGTCTCAGTATAAATCTTATAAACTTCTAGATCATGTAGATGTACCAAAAACGATCACTTTTCCCCAATGAACATTTATCCGAAAATTGTTTATAACTGACTGAGATACATGCATATGTACAAGTGATATTTGCACCTGACTTTCAGGCAGGTCACGCTCTGATGCAGTCAACGAGATTTCATGTACCTGCCGCCGCAAATCTGTGTGTATGGGATTATCTTTACTTAAGGGATAATGTCTTCAATATTCAGTCGCTGTCTGGAGGAGAATTCTAGCAGTCGGCTGCTCTGATCGGTAGTTTTCCGATGAACACCAGGCGAAATGTCGGAGCAGAACCCTAAGAAATGGGCCACGAACCGCGCGCGATCTTTCCTTCCTCTTCCTTGTCGTATTCTCACCTTACTAACACACACGGTTACATGCACTACACTACCGGGAGACCGGTGGGAAGCCTAGAGCTTGTCCCGGCTGAGGCGGAACCCCACTGGTGGGAGATACCCAGTCGGGGAAAATTCCGCTAGCCGATGGGAAGGTCGGCACCAGATCTCACCATATATATATATATATATATATATATATATATATATATATATATATATATATATATATATTCCCTCACTCCCTCTCCGAAATACACCTTGGCTACACGGCACTGTCATGGATGAATATGGATGAATATTGTTCTATGAAATATTCAGGTGCACACCGGCTTCTCAGAACGCACTTCATGTAACCTACGGAGTACGTATTTTATATTTCAATAAAACTCTTTTATTGTCAGGTGAGAATACTATCGAGTACACTTATTTCTGTAGATGTAAACCTTTTTGCAGCCGCTCCGAATCCATCTTAAGTACTAATTGGCGACGTTTCGTGTTCGAAAATTTGGAAATACTTGTATGAAGAAATTTATAACCCTAAATTGCATTTTTATTTTACATATTGGCTATTTTCTTACATATTAAAAAAAACATTCAAAGGTACATAGTTTGCTTTTTTATTTCATTGAATTCCGTTTCCTATTAATTACCGTGTTATATACCCAACAATTACCATGTTGGGTGACACGTGACTAGTGGAGATTAGCTTCGGAGGTAATACTCTCTGCTTGGGAGATACATTGGACGAAGCGTGTGGCGCGCCCAGCGCCTAGCGGCGACAACGAGAGGCTTTCTTCGTAGTACTATTGGCGGACAGATAGCGTCCCCTGTGCTCCACTCCAGCAATCTCGCATTACTCGGAAAAGTTGATTCATTTTTACTTTCCTCAATGTTCGAATTAAATTAATGTCCTAAGTCTCAGTCTCTCTTGGACATTCTTTAAATCGGGGTAACTTAAAGGGTGATAATTAGGAGGTATGATTACATTTCGAAATAAAAAAGGCTCGACAAATGAAGTAATGATATTTGTGACCTACGTGAACCAATTTTGCCTTCCTTAAATAATATATTTATAGAGTGGTCGAACAAATTGATTTATGTACCAGAAACAAGAATTGTGCGAAATAGGCAAAAAACTGAGATTCACAGACGGTAAATACAAGCGCGCAGCGTTTTATAGCAGATTGTAACTAAATGGAAAGGTCTTGAGTTCCATATCCAACAGCACTACATTGGCCTTGGTAATTACATCACTTTGAGATGAATAAAACAAATCTGAGGTTTTGGCACTTTGATCAATTTGCTCGACCACTCTACATTCGTATGTATACTAATTGTACAAATTGATTTATCATAAATATTTTTTTCATTTTTTGCTCCCATACTTTATTTTGCAAGACACTATTTTATTCTGTTAATATTGGGAGCAAAAACGGTGAATCGAGTAGCGAAAGTCCATTGGCATCAAATTATTTGATGACTGGGACTGAAATATCTGAAAGAAAACAATGTTTTTGATAATGGATTTGACAACAAGGAACATATGAAAAATCACGTGGTCTTTCATAGGAGCAATGTCTCTGAAGGAGAACTTTATATTTCAACAGAATACTTTTTAGAGAGGTAACTAAAAAGTCATTTCGAAATTAATGGGAAGAATAATGATTTCAATTACAAAATATCTTCATTTCTTTATTATTTTTTAATGAAGAAGTTATTTAGATTTATTATTCTATAAGATATGAATTAGTCGACTGTTCAGAAGGCATGTTGACTGACGCACGTGACCCACACTTGATTTTACAATGAGAAAGTTTATTAGCGACTCCTCTTCGTGTTGGAAACTTTACCAGTTCCCACCAACTCTATGAAATCTACTATGCGGTCAGAGCACATGAGGCATAATGGGTTCTCTGGACCTCTTGCATATGTGCCTCACCCACCAATAGCGAAACAATTTGACACAGCCAGGATTGCCTATTAACGTCAGTCGCGGCTCGTAGACAAATGTTCTAGGTAAGCAAAACAAAATCAAACTAAAGGATAGTGGATCCAGGGGGTAAGGAAGTCTTGCAGTAATCTTCCTCGTTCTATTTGTTATGGTGGTGGTAATTTTACTCCATTTTTTTCAGAAAACATTTTCACTTATTGTTTGCTTCACATTCCATAGTAGTATTCCCATTAAGCCTGAGCTCACGTCATCCTGAAGAAATTTACATTCTAAATTAGTATCAATTTTCAGTCACTGAGGTTTTTCAGTTCAGGTGGGCCCGAACTGTAATTGGCCCCTCCCTGAAATACCTTTTGGTTTCGGCACTATTACAGAATGCTTTTTTAAATTTTTTCCTCACTAACACAATGACTCTCAAAGTAGGAATTGGTCGACAATTATTCAAACTTGTCATATATTTACATCGTTAGGAGGAGAAAATGGAGTTTGTAGTAGTTTCATGTAGTACAAAACTTCTTCGGTCATAACTAATATTATGGTAAAAACTGATTTAAATGTAAATATATCAATAAAACACATATATTATAAAAATAAAATGAAATAAAAAATAATTTGGAAATATTAATAATTTTTTCCATTTGTTTACTCAACACACGCCACACTCAGCATCTCTAGCATGTAATATTTGAGAAGGATATCAAAGAAAATGTCTATCTCCCAGAATTTTAGTTCACGTCGGGACAATTTCTTTAATTGATATATTGTAGATCAGGGCCGCTCAAGCAGAGCAAATCGGCAGCGCGGAGCCGTGTTGTCAGCCGAGAGCGGGACACCGGAGCCCGAGCGTTGCGCGACTTGCGATAACCTCTGATACAGTGTCCCGGTCACTCCAGTCGCGGAAACATGGAAGTTGACGCGAGCCCTTCACAGACCAGAGCATATACACCGACAATTTTCAATGCAGTATGGAAAGAAAAGTATCTTTCGCCGACTGCGGCAGCTATGCCAAATGTTTAGTTGACATAAAGGGTTCAATCACGTGAAGAAGTTTAATTTGCAACATTATATATTTAATCATGCTGATGAAATTGACAAGTACGCTGAAGAAGAACAAAAGGAAGTTTTCAGTGTTCTGAAAAACAATGTCTCACTAAAAGTAAGTTTTGGATGAATTTTGATGTTCTTATGTTGTTTTGAAAGTAAAATAACACAATACAAAAGAATTTAATTTCATTGCATACCGATACTACAACGTGAGCATTTAGGAAAAGAACTTCCCACAAAACCGCTTTCCAAAACTGCATCGGAATGCTGCTCGATTGTTAAGTATGTTGGATCACATACAACTGTGAGCAATTTTTTGCTTCTTTGAAAATTTGTAAATCTCGAATGAGAAGTACAATTACAGACCACAGTCTGAAATGCATGTTACGGCTCAATAGCACCATGTCATCTCTTCCAAATATAGAAAGTATATGCGAGAAAAAAAACACTTAAAAGGTATAATTAGAGTATTTGATTTTGCAATCAACTTCATTTTTAATTTAATTTCCTTTACTTTTAGTATTTTTATTACTAGTTTATTTAATAACATTTTTGTGCAACCTTTATAATACTTTATATATCAGCAGCATCATAAATTGTGTAATGTCACCGCTATTAAATTTCTTTTGTTATTGAGCACTGTTTTTGCAACTAAACATTTGGCATTTCGGCGCAATCTCCAAAAAGATACATTTTTTCCATGCTGCATTCCAAATTGTCGTTTTTCAATTTCCAAATCACACAAATATGTTTATAGTAGAAACTGTTCCAATAAATGTATACAAAAGTATCTTAGTGTATTGTTTTTTCTGTCGTAATATCCTTCCCAGAGCAGTAAACACTTTTTAATTCTAAACAACGGAAAAATAATTTGGAAATACGAATGACCCACTGTTTACCAACATGCGCCGATCAGCATTTCTAGCATTTGCTCTTTCTGCGGATAAAAGAAAATGAGAGCAACCGGAATTTCCTTCACGTCGCGACAATTCTTTAATTGATATACTGTAGATGACAAGATGCATGCGTAGGATTAAAAATGTCAAGCGATGTCGCAGCTATTCCTGAATACAATAATATAATCTGACAATAAATATCGAAAACGATGGCTGCAACGACGATGGCAGCGATGAATACCATGGAAGTTGTGGTTAGAAGCAATACACCCACCAATTCTGGAGCAGTTTCGTAGTATTCCTTTCCCACAAATTTTTGACTAATAAAGGACGACAAAACAGTTTTGTGTTCACCATGTTTCTCATTCTGTCTCATATACAATAAATAAAGTTATTCGTTTTTATGCAATTTTCCGAGCATCATTGATATTTAATAATCCCATACATCCCATAACAATGGACTCTAGTGCAGTTTTTATTTTCATACATCTTTGTTGGGCAATGCTGCATCCCCACGTATTAAATCCAGGTATCCCAAAGACCGATTCAAACCACCGTAATCCTCCATTACTGTCAATTGATCAAACTGAAACAATCTTCAACCTAGCTTCATTTAATTTAGCACTATGATTACATTCTTCCGAGTTATTTAAACCACTGCTTATGGATGGCCATTCCCAAAAAGTTAATAAATATGTACTGCATAATTTAACCTCCTCGAAAGACAAGTATGTCGAACGAGAAGAAATAAATTAAAAAAAAAGTGTTTCATCGTTTCGGATTTTTATTATTAGAACCTTTCTTAACCCTTAGTAATAGTTTTCTCTTATCGGATGTTTACTAAAACATACGAAAGGTTTGCAATGCGTAATCAATTCATGTGTTCTTCTTCAGCCCATACGTACGTTGCAATCTTATTTTAGTTTATCTCTGTGTAGATAACGGTTGTGCAATCGGAGCATCATTACAAATTTGGACTAATTCTTTAATTTTTTTTAATGTCAGTCTTCTGCGTCTCCGTAGAAAGGGTTGCAAGAACAGAAAATGTTCAAAATATATATGCCCTTATCATAGTTCAAAAAATGAAAATATTTTAAAACTTGCATAAAATGATTGTGTTATATCATTAAATAAATGTAGCTCTACTTCTTGTATCTAAGAACTTTTCCGTCAGTTACTTTGGAATTATTTATTCTAGGGTCGGTCCCCATCCCTCACTGATGTTCTTCAGGTATCGGAATGACTTAATATCAACATTCTTATGATATACAGGAAGAGTCTTGGGTAAAAGAATGACTATTGGATATACTCGCAAATATTTGGAGGTGACGTGTGCCCCCTATCTTCTCCCTCAATAGACGTCCGTGGTAATTTAGTTGCAAATTGGTGTATTTCGTGCGGACAGGCAGTATGAAATTTCGCCTGTCTACGCTGAATACGTATGCGTCGAACGCGCATCATCATTATTATAAGGTAGCCACTTATCTACGATCAATACGGGGCTTTTTCTCACAATACGGCGCGAAACGAGGCAGCCTCCAAACTTACCTAGATATCGAGTGCGAGACAATGCAGAAAGAGGAAACGAGATCGCACGGGCTTATGAAACGCTTGAACTAAGAATTAGCGCATATCACGATCATGAAATGTTGGTTTTATATTTCCAAATAATATGTACACAAACTTTAAGACTCGTTTAAGATTGTGTGGAAAATGTATTACACTAGCACTCATTCATCAGAGTAAACACTGCCTACTTTATCTGTTCCTTAGGAGGTACCATAAATTAACAAAGAGCGTTATGACTACAGTGGCACGGAAACACATTCTCTAACACGATTTTGATCAACTTTCATGAAACCGTTGTTTTTAACCACTCGGGAAATCATTCGTTGTTGGCTCTCTGTCGTGCATAACCATCAACATATAATTATGCTCACCATCCTACGACATCGAACCGAAGAAATGAAAACCCTGAGAATTAGCCCAAGAAATTCTCAGTAGGGGAGACGTAAAATTTCAAATATTCTCAACTTACTTTCTGATTCCGCGGTTCAATTTAAAATTTGTTAAATTGTCCCCTTTGTTTCATAGGAAACGATTTTAGGATATTTCATCTACCTTACTTATAAAACGGCGAATATTTGCATTACTACAAGTAACTAATAAATGTCTCTTAGAAAAATAGTTCACGACCAAATTAGATCAATTTAAACGGCGTTCACAGAACCTGAAAGAGTAATAATTAGCCAATTTTTAATGTACGACCACTTTCCATCTCTTCCAACGTTAAAAACGTAATTTAAGGCATGTTTCTGCGTTCGAGGGTGAGATATTTTTGCTGTGAGTGACGTGGCAGATAATATCTCCAAACAATTTCCCGCAACGGTTAAATAGCTCCTGTGTCTACTATTCGAAAGAGCGAAATGGAGGCCATCGCGTCCGTGGGCGGAAGGGAACTGCATCCGGCGGCTGATAGACGCAGCGGGAGGGTGTGTGTATGTGTTTGTGTGTGTGTGTATGGTGATTGCACCCACATGATCCGCGCACCTGCGCACGAAGAGCAGCCAATGAGCTCCCAGGAGACAAAGCTGGAGATTAAACAAGCCATCAACCAGCAAGTTTCGTATGGTTTGCATTCTTCGCCCACCGTTAATGTGGCTTCGAAGTATTAAAATCTGTTTTCTAACAGCTAAGAGGCCACCTCTTCGCATGAAACTCTCAGGAAGAACGGTGCCAATCGTAATCTGTTGGGGTAAGGCCTTCACCTCTTGGAGGTCACGCGGAGGAGCTCCCCGGGCAATCTGTATTCCCACTACTCTGCATAGACTCACGAACCACACTCAATGTTCAAAACTCATGTTTGCTCGAAGTGATTCTTCAGGAGAGTAATTCCTTTTCATCCCAGATGCAACAACTGTCAAACAGAGGATTGCAAGTAAAAACATTTTATGGAAATGCTTAATTTTCGGTTGTTTATTATCGTTTGTAGTAATATTCCTACAAATATTTACAAACAATTTGTAATACAATATTTAAATACAATTTGTAATTTTGAATGTTAAATAATGCCTTCCATTGTTCCTACTGACACATATCGAAGTCCAAGGCAAGGGCCACGTCCTCCCCCCTGTGAGCGTGGTGTCATTCCACCAATTGCTCTCTAAATGACTGTTCTCTTCCAAGTGAAGGGTAAGCAATAAAAAAGGTCTTGAGCGATCCAAGGTACCTGCCCGCGCCGCGACTTTCCGCAGTGCGAAGCGAGGGCGGAAGAGGGGTGGAAGCGGGGGAGGGAGAGTGGAGGGGGGCGTGGGACGTTGGCGAGGGCGGGGGCGGCGGCGCGCGCAGTCCGGTGGCGCGAGGTGCGAGTGACTGACCAGCGGCTCCGCGGCGCGGCGCCTCCGTTGCCCGCTCTCCCTCCAGGTACGCTACGCCCTCCCAGCATTTTGGACTTCAGGCAGGTGCTGCCGCTACCCTCTGCGTAATGCAACGTCTGGTGTCGTACTCATTTTAATTAGTTTTAAAACTGTTTGTTCGATTTTTGCGAACAAAGTGCACGTCCGACAATCAATTTTTCAGAATATTTCGATCCTGCTCTAATCGAATTCGTTATAAAAGGCGACAATTCTTTATTGTCATTTTGCACAGAATCTTTGCCAGCTTCTTCCAGCAATTTTATTAGTTGCCAGAGAGTTTGGAGGCAGAAATGGAAATGTATGTCTGTCACTACCGTTCTGCATATTCAACAATCATCCGGCAATCACTTACAAATTAATCAATATACATTATGTCATAAGCACATTACCATGATAACTTTGATTACTACGTCATATTATTAGTTTTAGTGAAATATAAAGCGAATCGCTGTTCAATTCATGTACACATAATCACATGAAAACATAAATGATTCATTGGCCATATCCTTTACCCACTTGTGTAATTCATGATATACGTGAAGAAAAGTACTCGAAAATGTTTTTCTTTTATTTATAAATGTGTATGCCCTAGTATTTCGTACGAATAAGAAATCAATCAATTTACAACGCAAACTGCACTGCTATCAGCTATGCACTACCGTAATTCTTAGAATCCGTGTGCTTGATGTAAGCATTGATCACTGTGCACAAAGGAACTTCCGCACATTTGCTGCCCTTACAATCATGCTCAATATATTCTTCTTCACTTCGGAAAATTGTAGATAATATTCAGTAAACGTAGCTTTATGATTGAGATTATGATTTATACTTTCCAATGTACAAGACAAATTGGTATAATTTTCTATAATCATGTTAATTATCTATGCGTAATGTTTTATATAGAGAATTCTGGGAAGTGCATGCCACATTCCCTATAGTGGGCTGTGAAAGAATAAGAGAATCGCAACAGTGATTTGCTTTCACTGCAATGAAGCATTCGTGAAAGAACTCACAGAATAGATTCCGTGAATTCCAAAATTATGCATTCATTTTTTATGTTTAACATTTACAAATCCGTTAAAATGTATACAATGAGAAGTAAAATCTAGTAATAAGAAAACGGCAATTAGGGAAAATGAATCCAGTACTAAGCGATCAATAAAAGTTGAGGAACACTTGTGCTTGGGAAATTTTCGTTGCCTGCCTTCAGTAGTGAACAACATGTTTTTTATTAGCCAACAGGTAATTTTGTAATCGTACATTTACGTTGTTAGTACTTCGGGCAGAAGGTCACAAAACAATGTCACGTGGAAGGTCACACATCATTTACTCATATTCTTGTCAAAT
Organism: Acheta domesticus; assembly: GCA_031308135.1. NCBI lineage: Eukaryota > Metazoa > Arthropoda > Insecta > Orthoptera > Gryllidae > Acheta > Acheta domesticus. The sequence continues at coordinate 191,300,955 of JAHLJT010009436.1, read as the reverse complement.
GGTTCAATGAACATATCTGAAAAACTACGACTTCGCAAATTGAACAGTGAAACAACAAATTCACTAAAATTATTTTAGGGTTTATCGTATAAGTCAAACAAGCAATAATTCTGTTATTGCTTGTTACACAATGTGAAGTAAAATTAAAAGAGACGCCAAAGCGTCGCGTGTTGAAAAATCTTGACAATGAAGGGTTTGCCCGGGAGTTTTGTAGTTCCTCGTTCTTCTAATTATTCCCATGTTCATCACATTCTTTCGTTATAGTATTTAATCTTATCGTTATGTTTCGTTCGTTCGTCAACCCATTCATCAACTTTGGGAAACGTCGAAGACTGAAAAATGAGGGGAAAATGTTTTGCGCAAGTACTCCTATGTAGCATTTTCTCGCATCATCTCTAAAGTCTACATAATGTTGTAATATTATCCTCAATGGCAATTCCATTTTCGTCAACCTGTTAGAAGCACAGCACACATATCCAAATCCTAGTATGTTCTAATACCCATTTCACTTCAACAATTCTACTTCTTGAAGTAATTCCTGATTATCAATGCTGTACATGTACATTTGTACAGGGTTCCAAATAAAATCATTCCTACCGCACGATTGATCGAAAGGTACATCAAATATTACCGCCACCACATTCATTAAGGAAAATATTTCTAAAAATTCACAAATTCTACAGAAAGCGTTGCAGAAGTCACTACAGAATTCAAAACATATTTAAATTTATACATTATTTTATTTTTCATTACTATAAATGTGAAAATATGATTGATCAAATTACATAAATGTTATTACGTTCTCTGTATTTTATACACACCTATTACTTTAGCGGAAACACGACTTACGGAATACCATAAAAGAGATGGCGTTTCCGGCTAGGAAATATATTAAGAAAGAAAGGCAGCTATTCTGAGATATTTTCAAATTGTCTGGTTCAGCTATTACTTGAATTTTACTAATATTTCGAGAAACTAACATAATAGGTCAATCAAAACTTTCGTGTTCAAGAATTCCTTGAATTGTGAAATACATTATATAAATATTTAGGAGGCAACAGGTTGTATAAATGTCTTTTACTTTCCACTCGGGATATTTTGAATTAGCCTTGGAGAACATACACAGTCGCCGTGTCAGAGACACCAGAGATACAACCTTGACGTACAGCCTCTTGTTCTTTAGTCGAGAATTCGAGCACTCTTTTCGGCATTGCCTAATCCATTAATCTGTCTCCAAAATGATTCCTGTATACGACTGTCTATTGTGAGACAAACCAAGAAAGTAAAAGGTAGGGTTTTTGTTAGGTTTTGAAAAAATGAAGCGCATTCTAATCATTTTAACCAACTTCAAAACATGGAAGACAATTCGACCTGTAGATATGTTGTTGGTTTGCATAAGAGGTACTGCCACTTTGTACTCTCCTAAAACGAACAGCTCTAAGGCCGTAATACACTTAAGAATAATTGACATATTACACTCAGGTATAATTAACAAGTATTTACTTATGGACAATTCGTGTACGTGTTGCAAATTGAAATGCCTCTTGCTTTCGAGCTTTGGAGAAACTAAATAGTTTTCTTGGAAATTTGCTGGCGAGTATATTCATAAAACGTAACTAATTGATATAGGAATTGTGTTTAATACATTCGTAGATATTTCAGTCGCCTGCGAAGAGTATTACCAACAACTGCAAACTTTTATGAAAATATTCAAGTCGTTTTAAATTAAATTTGTCAGATGAACTCACCGCTACAATAGTGTTTCTAGGGGCACACCGTCCCTTCCGCACCACCTATCTCTGCTTCTTCGTATCGCCGCGATCAAATGTTTACATTGTTTCCGAATCATTTGATTTTGCAAAGGAATTGTGTCATTTCTGATTAATTTGCAAAGTTGATTGACGTAAATTGCTACGGTTATTAGTTCCATTAGTATGTCTAGCGTCTAGCTCTAACTACCATTCCACGTTCAAAGTCTGTTAATTCCCGTCGCGCACAATCACGTCAGACACCTTTTCTCATGAGTCCCTTGAATGCAAATGAAAGCTCTGGCATTGCACTGCCCTTTCATATCCATTGTATGCGATACTTTGCCATCTGTATATATGCATGTTGCTGTACCATGACTTTTTTTCACCTCAACGTAGATGTCCTCACTGTGGTTCTTCCAGGGAGTATTTTAATTTTATATTTTTTATTTGCGCTATTTAAATTCATAGTAAAATATAAACACACACTTAATAGTTTCTTGACTCGTCCATCTGTGGGCATGTTTAATTTTTATATTGAATTACAAAATTAGGTTATATTTGCGTCATTCTGATGAATCAAATCGAGACGATTTCATGTTATGGCAGAGAGACAGATTAGTAATTCACAGCCCTTCACCACATGTGTTTCGAACCTACCCAACAGAGGTTCATCGTTAATTCTTTCAGAATATTCTAAAGTATTCGGCGAAATAAGTACCAATCTTTCTTGTTGAGAAAGAAATCAGTCTTGCTTTAAAACTCCGAAAACGCGTTTTACGCGATTAAAACATTATTTAGCGAGAATTATCTTAAAACTTCCCGGAAGGGATTTTAAAAAATGAACAGTGCCCCACCAGTAAGCCGAGGCGTATCAAATGACACCTCGCTTGCTCCGAAAGGATGACCTGAAGGTGAATCGTGTATAAGAGACGGACACGCGGATTTGCAGTTACTCGACAACACGTAGGATAATTACACTTTAAATTCAAGCATTTTTCTCAGATGTTTGATCATTTTAATTTTCTTCACATTCTCCATGTCTGTGTGGGTCTCTCTCAAACTGCTTGATATCGGACACTTGTCTATATCTGCCCATTAAGCTGCGTCCGCACAATGCGTTTTGCGTTCAATTTTGGGCATGCGCCCTAAAGCATGCCATACCGCACGTAGCACATGCGTTTCGGGCATGCATCTATTCTCAGAAAGAAAAGACGCATGCAATAGCGCATGGCTTCCCGCAGGAGACGGGAATCTCGTGCGTCTTCACCTTGCCTTTTCTGCAAAGAGAAAATAGTGTGCACCCTACAAGACAATTACTGTGCTTTTCTAGTCCTATTTAAGCACCATTTACTTTTTGGAGCACCAGATCTACATTTGAATGTTTATTGAAGTCTTGGGGAAAGTAATAGCAAAGTCTTGACTACAACAAGGTTTCTAGAAATTAGTATAACTTGTAGATTAGTGAAGACTGCTAGAAACTGAGGCAATGTATTTCGAAGAGAATCATAGGTTGCTGCTTTAGCACAAAATATAATATTTATTACTATTTAAAATAAAATATTCTTCCCTCATTAGTAGACCTCTTAAAATTTTCCTTCTTACAGTGGTTTTCTTCTATTGCCTGATTGTGAGTATAGGCAGTACAAATCCTAAGCAAATCGTCAGATCCGTTGAACGACAAGGAGGAACGGTGACGCGCAAATATGCGTCTAGTTGCACGTGCGTCTTTTCACTCCAAGCATGCAAGTTAATGCCGGAAAGACGCATCGTATGGACGCAGGTTTCAAGAGACGTTTCTCTGTGCATAACCCATGCTCTTTCTTCCATGGCAGCCAGTGCCTCGAGCGGCGAGGGGATGATGGTAGCGCGGCCGGGCAGCCTGCCTGGGCGCCAGCGCGACGCGTCGCCCGTGGGCGGCGGCGGCGGCGGCGTGGGCGGGCGGCGCCGCACGCCCCCGCGCTCGCCCCCGCGCGGCCCGCGCAGCCCCGGCGACCCCCGCGCGCAGAACGCGCCCCCGACCCGTGGCGCGGCGCTCAGGTCGCGCGGCTCCGAGTGAGTACCCGGGCGCCTGCCTGTTCAGCATGCGCTGGAAATGGGTTTTGTTTCTCGGGAGCGAATGTTATCTTATTAAATCTTGCCAAAAACGCTCCTTGTTACCTGTATCCTTAAGACAACGTAATATAGTACAAGAACTAGGGTAAAGACTCCAGAACTCAGAACGTGCTGTTTGTAATTCCCCAAATAATATACAGTTTTTAACTGTTTTTAAGGTTACAATAATAAAAAACTGCTTAATATAGACGAAACTCGCTTTAGTGCCTCTTTTCGACCAACTCTATTTTAGAAAACTTTTTTTCGAAAGTTTGGTCCTGTTGTCGTACATCCGCTGTATTTTCGCTCAGTTAAAGATGGTCCGTACCAAACTCGTTCGCCTGCCCGCATGACTCAGTCATATATTTCTCGGAATTGAGAGCCATACAAAGCTCGCCCTTAGGTTTATTGATTAGTTGATTGAAGCCTGAGTTCGGTTGATTGATTAGTGATTCCGGGTCCGTCAACTTCTAAGGTCATTTGTCCAGTGTCGTGCATGTGGGAGATAGCGGTGATCTTCCCTTTCTGGAGATCCGGAGCCGACCTACGTCGGCTTGCAGGGATTTTCTCCAACGAGGTATCTCACACCAGCGTGGAAACGTTCTAGTCATGACAAGCTCTAAGCTCCCGACTGCTCTCCCGAGAAATGTGGTAGTGTAGTGCATGTGAGTATGTTTGTGTATGTGTAAATAAGGGGCGAGGGAAGGACAAGAAAGAGGAAGGAGAGGTCGCGCACGGTCTGTGCCGTTTTTTTAGGGTATGCGGCATTCGCCTGGTGTTGATCGGAGAAACCATGGAAAACTACCGATCAGAGCAGCCAGCCGCTAGAATTCTCCAGACAGCGGATGAATTCGACCTAGCTATGTCAAAACTCTGCCTCCGACCATGTCGAAAATTCTGCTACCGACGGGACTCCAACTCCAGGAACTCTCGATCAGAGGCAGTACAATGACATCAGTTGGTGCCCTGAGCCATCTTTGCAAATCCCATGCGTTCGGGCATGGTTAGGTCGCCATTGCTTCTCTTTAACTGAGTTTCATCACACGCGTTCGTCGGAAACATTTCTTAATTATATTTTGCTTTTGATTAGCTCATGTCTTAAGGTTGGGGGTCAGGGAAAAATTTGCGCCACGCGTTTTCTGACATCAAATAGTGTACCCTGTAGTAGAACTTGCTACAGTACCTTCTTCACTAGCCTTCAGAAAATGTCTTTTTACTTACACCTGCTAATTGAGTCCGATGATGACTGGGAAAAAATCGAAAATTGAAGAAAACCTTTGAGGGAAGCAAGAAAAACTGTTTTCCGTCTAGTTGGATTTAAACTACTCGTATGAATCACTCGTCATACCTAAGCTCAATATCCAAGTAGCTAGAGCAACGACTATCAAATTCGGAAAATGAAAAAAAAAAGTTTTTTAATCCGCCCCTCACCTCCCACTCACAGGCCTTTTATCATCATTGCTCCCACCGCTCACCATACGGTCACCATACACTCACCATTCTCTCACCTGCGGCTCACCATTCGCTCACTGCTGCTTCCCACACGATCACTCCCCAAGCTCGCGAACAACATATACATGCTGCACTGTGCTTGTCAAAAGGAAGATTTTCTTTAGTATATTTGTATATGTATATTGAGTGTGCTGTTAAATAAGAAGCTCTTTGATAAAGAAGGTAAGACATAAGACAGAGTTCGTAATATAAAAAGTATTTTATGTTAATATTTTTGAATGATAAAGGTTTGTAATTGTTTTGGGGGAAGGATTAAATGAGTTGACATAATTTCTGATGGAAAATACTGCTTCAGATTTCACATAATCGGTATTGTCAGACACTTCCAAACGGATTTTCCTCCGTTGTTCCATTTTTGAAAGAGTTTATTAAAGGTTTTTTGTTTATCAGCGTTATAAACGACCTTCTTCTTTGCAAGAAATCATTCATAAAATGGCATTTTCTGGTACAGATTATGACGTATTAGCCTTTATGAAAGGAATAATTGCATTACCATACATTCAGCCAATCGCATCGAGCAAATCGCGCGCGCGTGTGTGTGTGTGTGTCTGTGGGGAGGGGGGATAAACCGCAGATCCGACTGTTTTTTTCGCACAGATACCTGCACCTGATGTTTCGCGTCAAATACTTGTGACTTCATAATGTTTTTTCCAAAAAATTAACTACGATTCTCTCATGAATTTTTAATGCAGTTATAAAAAAAACATTTACAAGGGCAATCCGGCGTCCTGCGTCGTTAACCTGTCACGGCTGCGGGAAGATATATACCTGGGTTTTTATTTTTTGGCGTGTGGGGTCTTGTCTTCAGGATGGAATATCTCACGGTATTTCGCGTCGTTTTCGGTCGTACCGCTAGGGGTAGGATGATCGCCAGCCCTGCTTGATACAGTCGCGATCATGCGAATCCTGCGAAGTATAGTCCTGGTGTTCATCCGCGACCAATCAAGGCTCACATAAAACTCGATTGAAACCGATCTCCCTAAGAGAAGAATTAGAAACGCCCTCACGTCCCTGAGAGTTCCCGGTAAACAAAGGTCGTTGGAGCAATAAGCAGGAGAAAACCCGGTTTACTGATGAGTGGGTGCCAAACGTACGAGGACCAAGGGGTACACGCGCAACCCGAAGCATCTGCCAGTTGATGCGAGACGCAAGCACTGTTGCATTGGTCAGGATCATGTAAAACAAAACAGTCACACAAACGTAGCATTTAGAGGACGCAGTGAGGAGGGGGCGCACACCGCGACCGAGGACGGCGTCAGGGATGACCCCATCCTCCACGCCTAAGCGGGAAATAGGACCCCCCGCACGGCTATCCTGTTCTCGCTATTACCCACGTCGAGAATACGTTGATGAAAGTGAATACACGAGGCTTGTATACAGAAATCTCTTTGAACATGAAAACGCCGTGGCAGTCGACTCTTGACTCATGGGAGACTAATGAAGGAGGCATTAGTCCGCTGGGTTGGGGTAGAAGATATAATCCTGATGCCTGATCAACTATAGCGGTAGTAGCTCCCGCTAGGAGGTGACTCCATTTAGGTTACTCTATGTGTATTATGGGGAGTCCGGAAGGCTGCTCTTCCGGTGCATACTTCTTCCAAAGGAGTTTTTCACTCTGTTGAAGGGAGGGGACGATTAAGGAAGGAAGCACAAGGCACACAAACCCCAAAAGGCTCTCACTAGTTCAAACTTCTTCAATAAGAAAACTGGTCCGGCGTAGTATCTCGACGGGGGCTCATGCAAAGCACAGAACTATCTAATCAAAGAATAAGAAATGGACTACTTTTACTATTCAAAAAGAAGTTAAGTATGCTTCACTGGAGAAACGTTTTAATCACACTCGTTCTACAAAATATCTGACATTTTTCAATAAGAGCCTTTAATTTCTCGCACACAATATGACTTATTTTAATTCTTGTCTCCAATTTTCCCCATTGTTTTAATAAAGTTTTTTATACGTTCTTACGTAGTTAATTGTTGCCCACTTTGCTCTTGAAAACTCTTTTCGCTTTTCAGGATCACCTTCCTTCTCTGAGTCAGTGTTCACACATATTCTTGACTTATCGTTGATTTTATTACAACAACTGTCGAATCGAGCTGACAAGAAAACTTGAAACTGCAATTCACATCCGAAAGAACTTTCAGAGCATGCTTGAAAATCATCTGTTGTTATCTAAAAAATGAATCTCCTCGCAGGAGAAGTTGTCAATAACAAAACAACAAAGATCCGATTGAGAAAGACGCTTAATCATAAAAAAAACTGCGTTATTCCACTTTTCCACTTTTTATTGGGTAACAGATCGAATTCGCTACAAAATGCGGCCATCAAATACAGGTTAATTTATGTACTATGTCCGTAAGAAATGATTGAGCTGTTCCCGGCATCAGGTGACCCTTAAAATACGAAATATTACACATTTTCCTTAAATAATTGTCTTGTCAATTAGTCTTAAATCATCAATATCCACTTAACTTTGAAGGCGAGTGTTAATATTTATTTAGAAACAAGTGTTCTCTTGCTCGAAAGCTGCTCACAAGGTGTCAACTTCCGGAATGGAAATGCAAAGGTAATTATAAACAAGTTGATAACTTTCCAGAGATGATTATTTAAAGGACGATACACAAAAGTGTTTTCTTAGGAATTTATCTCAACAATTAGCACATTATGATCCATAATAAAATAAACATTTTGAGATATGAGTAATTTAAAGATTAAACAAGTATTTGTATCTACTTAACATCCTTTCTTTGTGTGAAATGTACTCTTTCTTGGTAATACCAATATTTTTACGGCATTTGACAAATGCAGAGGTACTAATGAATCACAGTAATTACTGTTGCAAACGTTGCCCAGTTGAATAGCATTTGACCAAAATGTCTTCGACTGAACAAAAAAAAAGCACGATCTCTTTGAAAGGTTTAGAGGATTTCACCAAAGAGTGACTAGCCTACTCCTCAGTGTTTTGTATTGCAACAGAGGCAGGTAGGGCAATAGAGGAGCGAACCACTTCGCCCGGAGCGTTTGCACCGTGGCGGGGGCCTCTTCACCGCCCAATGGCCCCGGAGGAGGTTCGCCACGCGATGCGCGGGGAAGGGGGGCAACAGGTCCCTCACCCCTCCCACCTGTTGGCAGATCTCAGCAGCAGCGCACCCCACGTCCTCGCAGGCGACGGCTGAGCCCCGCACCCCGGACGATTCGCACACACGCGATCACAACTCGAATTCCATTTGAAATATTTCTGGAACTTCATATATTTTCATTCATTTCATTCATTTGAAATATTTCTGGACATAAAACTTGTCAGAGGCTTATCTGTACCATACTTCTTCAGGAATTAGCAAGCTATATGTTAAATACGTTTTTAATATTTTTTCTTTCTCGTGCAAGCATATGTACAGCTAGAATATCGTTATATAATGTTAGGGAAAAAGATTTGGAGGTTTCAACGGAAGTACACGTTTTGGAGACCCCTGATACCGAAAAGGTATTGTTTTGTTATTAAAACGTCCGTCGATCGGTCTACCTGTGAGAAACACTAGAGCCTACATTATCCCTACGATTTTTTTCGAAAAGATATTCCTGCATCGATCTGGCTCGACTCGAAACTTTGAAATTTTGAAATTTTTTTTTGACATTACTTCACATGAAGCCTCTGAAACACATTCAAAATTTTCTAAAATTTGTCACAATTTTTTTTAAACTTTCTTGTAAGGGTAGAGAAAAAGGCAGTTGGAAAGATAGTTGTCCGATTTTCGTTGTTAACTCTGAACTTTCGAAAACTGCAAAAGTTTGGAAATTTTCACTATTAGTTCTCTATTTAATGCCATGTACATTTTTTAAAAGTATTAATACGGTCAAGACATTCGGCTTTATGTGACAGGGGCTTGGAGGCTGCAAACCTAACGACGTGGGCACGAAGTCTGTGAGTTTCAATTCGGTATAAGGCATGAATGTTTTAAGTAGTTTTAGTGATGGGGAGGGCATTTCGAGTTTCTCGTGTGAAGCACCTGTATCCTAATTCTTCCATAATCACTTTGGCCTGACAGGAGACAGCATGTGAGAGGTACGTGTCTGTTAATCTCTTTTCCTCTTATGAGGGTTAGGAAACACTGCTTAGGAGATATGTATCACATCGCCCCCCCCCGCTGGCTGACGGATGCCCCCCTCCCGCTGGCTGGCCCCCGCTGACAAACGGGTCACGGACCGCACGTGATCTTACCTTCTTCTTCCTTGTCCTACCATCTCCCCTTACATACGCTTATACTTACATACACTACACTACCACACATGCCGGGAGACCGGTCGGGAGTTAGAGCTTGTCCCGGCTGGGGTAGTATCTCGCTGATTGGAGATATATGGTTGTTGAAAATCCCGTTAGTCGACAGGTAGGTCGGTGCGGGATCTCACTATCCAACGAGGGAAGATCACCGCCACCTCCCGAGGGGAAAGCATGCACTACACTTATGGGATTAGCGATCTTAGCCGTTGACGCGCACAGAATCACTAATCAATCAATCACCTGATGTAGCATTCGGGCCTTTATATTCGCCATATTTTTTTCTAAAACTTCCGAGATAATATCCACGAGCCACAATACAATCCACGTACACGGGTGTTTATAACAATTGCAGCACTCAGAAAGAATGATCATAATTACTTAAAAATCGGTGGATGTGTAAAACCGTGTATGTATAAGAAGTGATTAAATTTGCTAAGAGATGGCGTGCACTTTGGACTAGAAGCGTCGTCTGTTTTGTGACTGTTTATGTCAGTGTTACGCCACACTGTGTGTAGACCCGTCAAACGACGTGGAAACGTGCAAGCAAGTGCCGGTATGCCTCGTCGACGCCAAAGGGTGCAAAATCAGCATCTGAGTGAATTCAAACGGGGCAGAATGATCGGTCTCCGGGGAAGCGGGTTTGTCGTACCGTAACACTGCGGCTCGAACTGGGCGCGCTGCTAGGACAGTGATGCGTACGTGGAAACAGTAGAAGAGGGTCGTACGCAGCGGCGAGAGGGCATTGGACCACACAATGTGACCACAGCTTGAGAAGACCGCCGTCTTGTTCTCATGGACATAACGGCGGACGGCTCATGGACGGAACGGCGTTATCCACAGTGTTGGCTCAACATTGGAGCACTGCAACGGGTGTGGTCATGTCTGCGTCGACGATTCGACTCCGTCTGCTGTGGGCCGGACAGGTTGCACGCATACCACTGCGTCGGATTCCGTTGACCATAATCCACTAACTCTTCAGAAAACAGTGGGTACGCGAACTTGTTCACTGGTGTGCTGAGTGGCGAAATGTAGTGTTTTCTGACGAGTTCTGCTTCAATTTGTGCTACAGCGATGGCCGCGTACGTGTTGGACGCTATTGTGGTGATTGCAGTGTGCCAGCCTGCATTGTTCTGCACCAAACGCCAAGTGTGATGGTGATAACAAGCGCCTTTGCTACAATTTGCGATCTCGCCTCATACGTATTGAGGGCAATCTGAACAGCAACAGGGAGGTTTTAGAGCCGAGTTACTGCCATTCCTGCAAGCAGTTTCATATGCCATATTTGAGGTGGACAATGCCCAACTGCATATGACGAGGAATGTGCAAGCATTCTACGAAGAACGACGGGTACCACTGCTTCCATGGCCTGCACACCTGATCTGTCGCCCGTCGAACATGTCTGTTATACATTCGGTCGGAAACTTGTTTGTTCTAGTCCCCCTACAGCCACTGTCGATGCTTTATGGTCACGCATAAAAACCGCGCGGCAACGTGTTCCCCATCAGCATATCCTGACTCTCTTTGTATCCATGCCACAATGTCTAGAGGCTCTGATAGCAGCGCGTGGAGGCCTCACGCCGTACTAAATACTCATGATCAAAATGTAGATACAGTTCTGTAATTCTAATCATTTGTATATTGTGATATTCCTAATCTATGGTATACATTTCATTGTAATAGTGTGTCTCGTTCTTAGTGTTGGTATTTTCACAAGCACCAGTGAAGATGATTCAGAATGTATATTTTTTTATGTTGATAGGTATGAGAAAATTCTTTCAAATGTTAAACTTTGCGCGCTTCTGAGCAGCGCAAAACGATATCAAATCGCTCTGAGGAGCCCTCCCTTGAGAGTAATTTTTTCTTGTGTTGAGAAGTTTCCTTTATTTCAACTCAATGCGTCTCTGGGCTTCTCTCTGAACTCTCTTAAGCATGACTCATACACCGCACTTGCCCGCTCAAATGTCATCCATGTTGGATGTAAGTTTCCAACTCACCTACAGACATCTAAATTCATTTTGTTTACGCTTTGCCTTGCGTTCCATGACCAAACATCACTTAGCCCATTTTTCGACCCTATGCTCTATAATATATTCAAAAGGGGTGTAAAATCACCATAAAGTCTCTATAATATGCATACATAGGCATGATAAAAAATACAGAACATTTGAAAATCATAAACATTAGTACTACTTTTCGCGCTTACCTGTAATTCAAATTCCATATCGTGGGGGCTCGGACCAATTTGGAATGAACGTACAATAATAGAAAAACTGAACGATTTCCAAACATAAATATTAAGTTTTCAAAATCAAAGTGAGGCAGCATTTCGAATGCATCTACGATACGCTCCTTGCCAGTTTGGTTTCGATTATGGAGAACTACAATGCGTTGGTATTGTAGCGTGAGTCGGGTCATAAAAGAAAATTTGATCTTAAAAATAGGCAGCTATTATACAAAATTAAGTATTTTAAAGTTATACCTTACATGATATGTTTACATATGCTTACGAATGTATACGTACGGAGAAGAACAGTCTCCCAAATAAATCGGTAAGCTGTACCACTTGATTAGAAATGACGAAGGCAGTAATTGTAGCAGGCAGTCACCGCCAGAGTGAACAGGTATAATTTAATTTCACTGTTATTCACCTCCCAAATTAACAGTAAACATTTAAGATGTCCGTAGATTACGAAATATTAGTCGTAGAAAGGGCTGCTAAGGTTGGCTAACTTGTGGATAGGAGACTGAGGAAAGAATATTTGGAATTTTAACACATTACGGAGTTTTTGCCACCTCAAACGGAAAGTACTATCGATCTTCTGCGCATGCGCAGATGCACTAAAGTGATGCGAAACTTGCACTGCGCTTGAGAAGAAGGTCGATAGTAATTAACGTTCGAGGGTGCAAAAACTCCCTATTATGTACAGTCTGTGAATAATAACGATAAATGATTCAAGAAAACTCGTACTGAAGCAGCGTGCTGAAGGAAATAGGTTGACTGCTGATCGAGGAAGATTTAGGGTTTTGGGTGAATGGAAATAAAAATCCGAGGAAATTTGGAATTTATATATTGCTGATACATTGTGTACGTTGACTTTGGAAGGAATTCAAATTCTTGAAGTTGAAATTTGTGTTAGTAATTCAAGAAATATCCTCAACTTATCAATAAAATTATAGACGATCACGATCACAATACCTGTAGAGCTGTATGTGACGTCGGCCAAGTCGTTATATTCACAAAAAAGAAGTTGATGGGGGCCTTTCTTTCCACCATCCCCTAGATTTTCACGCCATCAACGACTAAATGAAGATGTAACGTATGCATCCTCATGATGGAGTGCGATGAGGTAGTAAAACCAGGTTGGTTTATTGAATTGAATCGATGCCATATTTTACGTGGCGAGACTCAGGCCATAAGGCCTGCTCTTCCGTTTGACCACGCAAGTTTCGTTACACTCCTTTCACCAACTGGCGGAAAAAGAAGGTATTACTTGGGCGACGAAACAGGAGATTTGAATGTACGTCAGAGGCTTTTAGTCCTTGAGGATCTTTTACACGCAGTAAATCTACTACATGGGGTAGCCGGATTTACTTCCCCCCTGAAGGAAGGCGCACGAATGACGAACCCGCCAACTTTGGTATAATAGTTCGATATGAATCTCTCCACCATCGTTACCGACACCGGTATACTGTCCATTTAAAAATTAAATTTGGCCTAAATCACAAATAACGCTTCATTGTTTTGCCAGGAGAAATATATTATGGGTATTAAGTATATTTTGTATTTCAATTGTTTAACGAACACAATTTCTGGGTTCGAGGATTCACTTGCTGCGACGAGCATTCCCGCGCTGCGGTAGATCGGTGGCATGGGGACGGCGCGCGGAGAGAGGGGTGCGAGTGAAGTGGTCGATATCAATATCGACCGCCTCTGACCTCCTCCGCCTCCGCTTTCCTTATCCCTGCGCGATCAAAGAGGCGCGATTTACAAAGATCGCATTTTGCAAATTACGGAGGACTCTGTTTTTTTTTTCACCCCAGAATTAATTTGTTCAAATAGGAATTATCTGTTCCACTAGTTTTACACTTCATGATCTCGAAATGAAAATTCCGCTAAATGTTACTGAATCATTGAGTAAAGAACACAGCTCATAATTATTTTTCAATTTTTTTGAATAAACGGAGATATTTTAAAAAGAGATATTTTCAAATTATGTAATATTCATTAAATTTGGAACAACATTTTCACACAAAAAGAGTTCACAATTTATGTTACCTAGCCTGTGGTGGTGCATTGTGTTAAAGAAATTCCAACATTAACAGGAAGGGGCTAGTCAAACTCATGGGTCGTGTTCCATTTTACTGCATTACCTGGCCAATTTTCTCTACCATTAAGTCCAGAACCTTCCACCTGCGGCAGCAGGTGCGTCAAGGTATCGATGTTATAGCCAAATGCAAAGGCGTGAGCCGAAGCATGGCATAATTTCGTGGGGAACGGATGGTTTCAAACGTTTACCAAAACACCCACTTTCAGTCCTTGGGTAGCGCAGACAGCCATGTCGTTGTTTTCGTGCACTTTCCAAGATGATAAGACGGATTTAAGTCGAAACAGAATCTGGAAAAGATGACACAGGCGTAAGCCAAAGAATATGTTTGCCGTTTGGTCACCTTTTTCAGATTATCTTTCGACTTAAATTCGTCTCATCGTCTTGGGAAGTGCACGAAAACAGCGACATTACTGTGCTACCCAAGGACAGAAAGTGTGTTTTGGAAAACTTTTGAAAGCGTCAAGGTATCGGCAGCTGTAGGAAAACGCCAAGGTATCCCCAGCTCTTCCCTCTCACAAAACTTTTGCGCGGGATTGGGCGCAACGTCGGGATATGGCCGGGATTTTCCCCAACCAGGTATCTCTCATCAGCGGGCACCGGTCCAGCCGGGTCAAGCTCCAAGCTCCCGACAGGTCCCCCGGCATGTGTGGCAGCGTAGTGCATATGTGTGTACAAGTAAAGGGTGAGGATAAGACAACGAAAAGCAAGGTAATATCGCGCCCGGTCCGTAACCCGTCCGTCACGGCAGTGCTCTGACATTTGTCTGCTGTTGATCAGAGAAACTCCGGAAAACTACCGATCAGAGCAACCAGCCGCTAGAAATATATAGTAACAAAAAGTATTATCGTGCGGCGAAACTCGGAGTTCTTTTTGGCAGAGACTCTTGTCAGGCCCTGGAAAACAAAAAACGTGGATAATTTTTTTCCTGTATGTAGCACATTTCTTCCTAAATCACGTTGTACCTGTAGTAATCCATGTTTGTGGATCCTTGATAGAAAAAAATCAGTAAAACGTCTGTCCGTCTCTCTGTGGTCAACGCTAGCGTCTAAACCATTCTGGGGATTTTCTTCAAATTGAATTTTTCCTATTAATCTGCGGGAACTCGAGGTTCTGAGAGTTTTGTAACGGATATTTACATTTTGGGGGGAACTTTTCACGAAGCCTCAACATTTACACAATTAAAACAAAAAATTCCAAAGTTTTATAAAACTGTATACTAGTATAGCACTTAAAAATGGCATAGGTCTCATTTTCGTTAAACCTGAATTTTCGGAAATTGCAAAAGTTCAAACTTTTTTGATTTCATGAACGAGGTTCTTCAAAGACAGGACTTGAAAGAAATTCATGAGCATTTTTTCGAAAAAAACGAGTTGTTCTTGCGTAATTGTGTGTGAAATATGGGTATTTTTAAATAATTGTTTTCTCAAAAACGGCTCCAAGTTTTCAAATTTTTTCTCGGTTTCAATTTCGACAAACCATCATTATTTTCAAAATTTTCAAAGAATTAACACTACAAAGGTACGATATTGATGATAGTTTCTTTAATAAAATCAGTTCTAAAAAGGTATTTAAATCAGGTCATGTACTACGTATGTTTTGAAAGACGCTACAAATATCACGGTCTCATTTTCTTAATTATCTTAATAATCCCCGGATCGGCATTATTAGATCTTCCTCCTGATATATTATCATGTTTCTGCTAAAAAGCTTCTAATCTGACAGAGTTATGTGTGACACTTACTTCCATCCATAACCCGCTATCCATCCATTTAAACATCCCGAATTTTGGTTAAAAATTGCGTGTATGACAGACACATGCAGATCTGAAAACAGCACTAAAGGGCATTAAACCTGACGTGTTTGCGAAGTTACAGCTAGAGAGAACTTCAAACGCAGATTTTTCAGCGGAAAATTCGATTTGTCTAGTAGTTTTCAATGACGATATAGGAGATGTATCACTTTATTTTTGACATGGAGATATGAAGATCCATATCTCATAGTCTTTGTATAGCCCATCTGGAACTGTGTAAATAGATTTCAATTTTATGTTTAAAGATATCTCCATTCTTTTTGAAGTCTTCAGCTTAAACTGAGACGTTGACAGATGTGGGAAAGAGGCTGAATTGAATTAATTTATATGACAGTGTGCCCCTGCGTGGGGCTACCATACCCACGCGCTCTTCTTTATCCGCACACTTCCGCAGGCGTACAGAACGCCGGAACGCAGCACCCCCTGGGGCGCCTCCCCAATTAAGCCTGGATAGGGCCTCTCTACCAGATCACAGCTACTAGCGCCGGTGTCTAATTTAAGTACCATTCACATTGCGCCGGGACGACCCTCTTCTCAATAACCCATAAGTATTGAGCACTGCCATGACGAAGTCAAGTACACATCTGGGGGCCACCCCTGACCGATGTCCAGGTGGCTCGGGGCTCCCTACCCGTCTCCTCACCCTGCATTCACCTTGACGCTATCGATGTGAGTATCGCCGGAATATAGAGCAACCTGATGAAAGATTTCGTGTTCCCTGTGGGATGTTCTTTATGTGGGGGTTGGGAACAAATCCCGCGCCCATTCCTGCTCAAAGATAAGCGGGTACGGGTCCAATTGGTGGGTTACCGGACGAAACAGTTAAATAGTAGCTCTGCACCCACCTTGGTACTAAAGAGTACCGCCGAGAGAACGAGGATCTGGGAGGATGTTTCCAATAACGAACCACCAAGGAACCTCAGACCCTTCGGTCATCAGCTCCCCCCCCTACAGGTGAAGCCTCTTTGTGAAACCTCTTTGTGAAACCTCTTTGTGGCAAAAATATCTCTTTAATTTATTCCCGTCTTTTAATATGTTACAATAGTGAATGATTTTGATGCCCACGAGGTCATGCTGAACCGCTGCCATTGCAGCCAGCCATCCTCCACCTCCAGCGGATGAAGAGCAAGTCTCCGACAGCTTCAGTAATTCCAGCGCTTGGCGAGGAATATCTCAAACTCTCAATTCTACGTGTCCAAAGATGACTATAGATTTGCAGTGACTCATTGTAGTAAATATTCTCCCCATCAAGTTATCGGTGCGTGGAAGGTGTATGTCGTTTCAACAGAAAAGTTTCTTATCAGGTAGAAAAGTTCCATCTCATCCTCTCCGGCTTAGCAGGCAATCAAGGAATTTCGAGTCGGGAATCCTTCACAGCCGTCGCTGCCACTGTCACATCGTAAACCTAGAGCGGCCGGACAATCCCCAATTATGTCACGAAAGTTTAAGAGAGTCCACCAAGAGGAAGCTCGCTTTTGGAGAAATGTCGAATACTCCGTTGAGGAATCGGTCGCCGATTAACCCCTACTAATCGTCGGATGTTTGAATCAGACGAATGACAGAAAGCAATATTCACGGAGAGTTCATAGCTCTGGCGATGGCGAGCAGAGCTAAAAAATACTTATGTGATCAACGGAGGAAACCGACAAAAAATTCAGCTTCTCTGCGGAAGAAGCATTTGCGTGCTATGCGCTCATAGACGTCTGAGATATTTTTTAGTTAAAACTGACAATCTTTTAGCTTGTTTATTCGAGAAGCTTTCCCGAGCACATCCGTATGTGATTCACATAGACTTATCAGACTGACTTTGGAAAGAAGGATGGGGCAATCGTCACATTCCTTTCCGTCGTTGGCAATCCAGCAATCCGCGAAAAACACCAGTAATAGCGAGTTATATAAACAATGCTCATAGAGAAGACAATTAGTTAAGTGACCGCAGAATAACTGGACATTGAACTGGTAATTGCTAATCATTCCACTTGACTGGTAATCAAGTTGTCAAGAGGGTCGGTGCTGGACGTATAGGTAAGCGGAACATAGCTGTCGCCAGAGATCGACTCCATTTCACACCGCCTGCCCATTGTGAGAGGGGCCGACCAATGTCGCAACTGCTGACGCCTCGGCCTAATCTGCCAATTGCTCGGGGAAATAGCAACACGCTCTGCCGCAGCACAACAGGATGACAAAAACTGAGCGATTATGGCAACGTAATCGGACTGAGCCAGGGTCTATTAAATGTATTATTGAAACTCTAAGTAAGTTTTTCCAGCAGAACATAGTTGTACAATGAGTTAAGAAAAGTTGCCAAGAACAAGCGAAAGGCCGTATAAACACCGAGTTAAATGCCTCTTCACTTAACTGCTATTAAGTTATTTTATATGTGATTTTATAACTTTACGTATTGTATTATATAATCGGTGTAGCTGTATGATTTTTGAAGCATTACCCAGTCATTAGGCATTAACACAGTCAAAATGATTTTAATGACTTCAACAGATTGATAAGTGTGGTAGGTTGGTACGAGGGGGAGGGGGAGAAGGAGAGGAGGGGGCGGTGGCCCCTCGGTTACGATTGCGCCGCCGAGGCTCCGATCGAAGCCTGATGAATGTTTCACGGCCCCGGCCAAGGCCGAAGACCGACTTTCTTTCCTCTCTCATAATGCATCGGAAACGTCGAGCCGCTGCCCTTTTCCACTAAACGCCTGTTGGGACACGACTTCCCCTGCGGCAACTCGCCCTGTCCGCGTCCGGCACGGGCGGAGGCGCAGCACAACCCTTCTGCCCGGCCGAAAAAAAATAACTTGCCAAGCAACGCATCGCAAATGTGCCACAGCTGGAAAGGAAGTTACCCCTCGATGATGCTTCGAGAGGAAATAAATAAGGAAGAAGACATACGGTAGAATGTGGGAGATTTTGTTGT
Source organism: Acheta domesticus (assembly GCA_031308135.1). NCBI lineage: Eukaryota > Metazoa > Arthropoda > Insecta > Orthoptera > Gryllidae > Acheta > Acheta domesticus. Next base: position 191,282,264 of record JAHLJT010009436.1, on the reverse strand, counting down.
AAGGAATGCAGCAGGCATGTATTTAACCCCACAACACACGTTACGCAACACGCTACAACTGAACATTCGGCTACTTTTTAAGCGTACCCCCAATCGTGTTTAAAATATCCTCTCCTCTGAGAAATTCTCTCCCTCACTATCCTTGTGGCTTAAGTAGCTAGAAGGGTGTTTCTTATTTACTAACTAAAACTAACTTAATTTTAGCTTAATTTAATTGTAAACATAAAATCGTATATCCTTTTTCTTTAAAGTAGGTAATGCTCTTTTCGTAATGTTCTATTTAGGTTAAATAAATTTTTTTTCACTTACTGTACACAACATTCATACTTTATTTTATTTATATACCTAACTATTCATTTAACCCTTTTCAATCACTTCGATCGCTATCTTACCGCTATGGCACTATCTTACCTCGGTGTCCGTGGCGCTCAGGCCCGTTGGGGGGCCTGGCAGATGAAGCGCGGCGTCACGTTCTCTGAGCATTCCTCGGCCCACGATGAGTCACACCCTAAGGCGAAGAAAGGGATGTCAGTTGTTGTGACTGAAAAACGTTCTAAGTTGGGTTCCAGTATACAATTAAATTAATCACTCTTAAAAAATTAATTTGAAAAGTGCGGAATGTTCGTATGGTTCAAATTAGTTTCATATATTTTACTAATTATGATTTTCTAATTCATGAAAAGAAAGAATGGGTAACATTTTGCGTCACTAACAAAATTATATAATCATAAGTTAATTATCTTGGGCCATCGCCATCAGGAACGGCAACATTACGGTCATAAATTAGTACAATAATCAGGGCCGTTGAAACCCTAGGCTGAAAATGTAATGGGCCCTTGGGCCCTAGAATAATTAATGTACATTCCATTCCACAATTATGTTTTTTAATATTTATTTTATTAATAATTATTATTATTAAATAATAATAATATAGTATATACATTTAAAAACAATATGACAATGTTTTGTTCAAACGATGTGGACAACTCTTAGAGGCAATGAAGCCATAAATTATATTTTTGTCCGCGCTTTTGACAAACCACCAGCACATTCAGATTTTTTTCAAAATGAAAGGCCCTTGATTTAGAAACGTACTTTCTTAAAAGCACATTTTTAGGTGTATCAGGCTATGTTAGAATAAAAAAATGTAAATATATTTCTATACTTTATGTGTATTTATTTAAAACAGAGAAAATTTGTGTAAAGTTTACAACACTTGCTTGTAAATCTTCTTACAATTAAAATCCTATAAAAACTCAGAAAAAATCTACAAATTTGTGGGCCCCCAAAAGTTTCGGGCCCTAGGCTGCAGCCTAGTCAGCCTAGTGGACGTTCCTGTATTCATTCAATGGCTCTGACAATAACAGAGACATTTAGGTTAAATGTAAGTGACATCTTTTCATAGAATTTGAAACATAATTTGAAAGTGAATTTCAGTTCAATCTTACTTGAGTGATAGGACCGGTTCAGCGGCGTTCCGCCCCCAGTTCGGAGAGCCATCGGCAGCGCGGCGGGTGGAGATTCGTTGACGTGGAATGGCGTCACTCGGCAAACGCCCCTCTGCTTCGTTCCTTGGGCGCTGGCGGCACAATGAGCTCGAGACAGTGTCCATGTTTTTCTTCAGAAAAGTAAATTTGTCCGTGTCCGAGTCAAAAGCTGAAAGAGAGTAGAAAACATCGTACTGAAGAGCGCTAGTTGGATTAATCATGTTATTAATCATTTTGACACATTCACGCCAACTAAAGTGGGGTTGTGATTGGTAATTAACATTTAAAAATGATTTGGATTAATTTCACGAGCTTTGAGAAGTGTGAACAATGTTGCCGCGTTTTTTCCAAAACAAATATTCCACAATCTTTATGAAGTCGTTCGAGAACTTAAGATTTTGAAAACAATTCGTTAAGTTTCTGGGCTACTTGAAACCCCAGGGACATTTCCAACATTTTTACACTTATGGATTGTTTTAGTCATTGATCCGTTTAATTACATGGATCAATTTAAGACCATCGATCAATTTATCACGATTGATAAATTTATCATGATTGATCAATTTAAGATGATTGATCAAATTGAAAATGGATATTTTTTCTTCAAATGAAATTTGCACTTTAGCCAGTTCTTTAATGTGTTATGAACTTTTTTGAAAATATTAGTAGTTTTCCCGTGATTTTTGAATAACATGTAGGCAATATTAAAAAATACGAAAAAGATTATCTTCAAAACAACATGCACTTTTTTCTTTAAAACTTGTTTTACGAAAACGTTAAATGTAATGAAAGATATAACAAACGCAATTTTGATGTATTCTTTTGGTTTTTCTTTCAAAAATTACTAACGTAATTTTTATACATCTCTCACGTCGTTCAGGTTTCCATCACGGACGTTTTTACGTTGGTACATTTCTGATTGCAAGTGCTTCAAATGATTTATTATAAAGTTTTTCAAACGTTCAAAAATTTTCTAAGAAAATAACTCAAAATTGCGCCATTTTAGAAAGGCTCGAACGATCTTTTTTTCAAACAAGGCTCCAAGTTGATCAATGAAAATTTGCCTATTAAACTCACTTTACTCTTCTCTGATATTCTTAAAGTCGTCATTCAATTCACCTATTAGTGGCCTGAAAAATTGAGAAACTGAAAAAATGTATTTTAGGTCCATATAGGTAGCTTCTGAGAAGAGAATGGGGCTTAATCGATGAGCTATCACACACTACAAAAATTAAAAAACTAATTAGTTCGAGAAATTCTATACCACTCTGTAGCACCACTAGTTTTTTTCATTATGTCAATTGCAAAATGTTGACATGATAACAGTTTATTTGTTTGAGGGAAATTGAAGAAAATTGTACTTAAACACTTAATTTTTAAGAATAATTATTTACATGGAAAGTTCTTCGAATAAATGTTAGTAGTGATCGTAGCCTGTGTGTTGACGTTCCGTTACATCTCTATGATGACTAATTCACTCATCTGCATATCGACATGATAGTATCACTTTTTACAACATTATTTTCACTGTCAATATCGGAACAAACTAAATAATTTGTGAAAACAATTTCTCTAACCCCTAACTTTTCTTAGCTAACACTTTGAGGCGGTGGCTTACGCTGAATTGAAGCTTATAATGTGCTAAGTATTTCAGCTCTTTAATAATTTCATTTATGTATATTTTTGTTCTCCTTAAGCATCTTTCTTTGTTCCGTTAGTTGGAAAGCGACCAGATGTAAGGAAAGGTACTATCTTTTGTCTCCTTGCTAAATGTGACAACACGAGATTCATCCCTTTGACCACCTCGTTTCCTTATCAAGGTTATTGAACTAACTCTCCCATGAGAAGTCTGTGGCGGGAACTAACAATAATCTATGGCTGTCGCATCACGGACTTCTCATGGGTACACATCTGAATCCCTTCCCCCAAAATCTTTGCCTAGCGTCTGCCCTGAGTATCTTCCCCTCTTATGGTAGCAGCGATCATGCGCGCGGATTTAAACTCGAGAGCGGAGTGCGCAGGAAAGGTAGCTTGTCTTCAACAAAAGGGAATGTCTCAGAAATGATCTTAAGCAAATTTTATCCTTGTAATGTACGTTAGCATTATGAGAAAAGAGACACAATCTGTACTGACAAATAGATCTTAATAACAGCCTGCGACTGTGATAGTTCGTTGTTGCTTGTTTTTTCACGTGTGTTGTATATTGTTGGAAAAGTACGGAATTTTTCTTGAAACTGAGTTTTATAGTAAAATGTTATCTATGCTTGAGTTTTTATTTCTTGGCGCATGAGTGCCTGTCTTCACGATGGAATATCTCACAGCAATTTGCGTCTTGCTTGGTCGTACCGCTAGATGTCGCGTGATCGCCAGCACTAATAGATATGGTAGCAATCATGCGACATCTAACGGCACGACCGAGAAAGATTCGAAACGCTGCGCTGTGAGAGATTCCATCGCGAAGACAGGCCCTCATGCGCCTAGAAATAAATACCCAAGTATAAGATGTGCTGTCACTAATAAAATCAGTTTCCGAAACTGTAACCCGATGACTAGAATATTACATTTTTAGCTTGAAAACATGCGACATGGCGAACAATTCGTTTGTGTGGATGCAGATGAGTACAACGTACAATTAGTACAATGTAGATAAGTTTCTGTGGCGGGAAAATAATGCCGAAAACTTCCCCATTGCTATAGAATGGCTTCTAAAAACTCATTTTACTCGTTCTCGTGGATGCCAGAAACAGCGGAAAATCGATGTAAAAGAAAAAATAGGTTAATAAAATTTTTATTATTCATTGTTCACACTTATTGTATTTTTATTTTGTTTATATCAGAGCAATCAATGCAAAAATGACATTGTTCAAAGAACATATAGAAGCTTATTGTAAAATATAATATTTAGTTGTAATTGTATACTACGATGAAGACTAGATATCTTGAATTAATTGCTTAAACGCGTAACGCGTTCAATTGCAATTTCTTGTCCATCGGTCAGAAGTTGCCGCTGTTTCGTGTCCTCATGTGTTGGCCCTCCACCTCACCTGGTTGGCAGAAATATCTACTTGGAAGAGCGCGCGGCTCTTCGGCTATGCTCAACTGTTTTAGACGTTAACAAAAAATTGGTGGCTGGCCTGAAAAGAGCGTACGAGTTGACTTCACTTCGCAGCCTAGTTGTGGGGTCCCCCGCACGCGCTGACCGAGCGACCGAGTGGCAAAGCGGGCGAGCGGGCGGGCGGGCGCGCTCCTTCCGGGTGCGGGGGCGGCGGGCGTTGACCCCGCTCGGCACGCGAAACTTCCCCCAGCCACAGCCTGCCCCACGGACACGGCAGCCGGCCGAGCGGCCCTCCCGCCCCGCGAGGCCCTGGGGCACACCTGCAGCCCCCCTCCCCCTCACCCCTTCGCCGCCGCAAGCGCCGGGTGCAGAGCTTTCACGAACTATGGGTCATTAGCGAAAATAGCAATGACCCTTTTGAAATTGCCAGAATTGTTTTTACTTTTTCATTTATTGGATATTTTGACATAAAACGACTTTCAAATCTAGTTCATCAAGTCAACGTAGCCACAATAATAGAATTAAATAAGGGTAGTACCAGAATTTGTAACTATTTAACAACTAATTAATCACCACAATAGCAGTTTTTGCCTTTTATATATTCCAAAGTACAGGGTTTACGAGTAAATACGAGTACGAATAAATAATCAGAAATTAAATAGTTAAAAATCTGTTACAGCTATCGGCTTGCATAGTTTTTCATTTCTTGGCGCGGGACGTTACTACTTTATTCTGGTTTGGTGGTACACCAGCTTGATGGACTCCTAAAGTCGGTCAGTAGGAGGAGAGGTTTCGTGTGAAACCAACACTATCGTTACTTCTATCGAAAACATTCAACACTACTATCGCCTTATATATTTTCAGTCGTACTTCCAGTGCCATAGTTTAGTATCGTCGAGTGGAGAAAAGACGCCGTTCACGCATGTCACCGGCGCAAGTGGTGCCATTGTCGCGCAACGCGTGACTCATGCCGTACTGAATTTAACTTCCCGCGCGGCGTTCGCAGAGCCGTATCGGGAGTACGAACTCGTTTGTTGATCCGAGCGGGAGTGATCGCGTTTGAGCGTGAACGATTGCACGTTTAGACCACAAGACATGCGCTCGTCCAGCTTGTAAAGTTTGTAATGTGTGAATAAATGTAAGTTGTGCATTTCCTGAGAGCATTTGAATATTCTAATGCCCGTACAATGAAGAGGCGTGAAATATTTGCGTGGTCACTGCTAGATTTGCTTGGTTTTCGAATATATCTTTCTGATGGAACAAAGGGGGGGGTCACAATACCGTAAGATGTTCTGTATTTAAAAAGCTGAAAACCAGGTTCATTTTCTGACGCCAAAACTAAACTTCGTTCAATACAATAAATGAGAAATGAAACATTTTTTTAAAATGGTTTACTTCTAGGCTACTATTCATTAGGATTTTTTAATTTGTTAATAGATTTTTAAATTTGTTCGAAGGTGTTCAAATTTGTTCGAAGGGTGGTTACAATTATATATTATAATTTTTGCTGTTCAGCAAGCACGCACGCCTCTTCCACACTTAAATAGGAGTCGCAGCCATTTCAGCATTCCAAACACGCAAAGATGTTACCTCGCGGGACGTAATGAGCGTTACATCCAAACAATCAAGAGCAGAGCTGAGGCGGCCCACGAGTCGAGATGCTAGCCACTCGCTGTGTAAACAAAAGGCTGTCACAGAATCGGGAGTTGCGTACCTAATGCCCCCTGCTGCACCTGGGGTTACACTCTCATTATTTTGCGTAATCAGCTAATTAGTGCTGTAAACCCTCTCCTACGCATCGGAATCCTTCGCAACAGCTCTGCCAGACTTGAATAAACTAGCTATTCTTGAACTTTCGAATGCAGAGAAGCAAAAAATAATCAAAGAACTCTACAATGTTATTCATCCATTTAACAATTTGTATATGCAAATAATTTTAGATTCATAAAAATGTACCTATTTTTTTTTCTTAACAAATACTGCGTGACGTTCAAAAGCTGTCATCTTATATGGATTAACATTCATGGATTTATAAGGTTAACATGTGTGATAAACTCCTAAACATCCTGTTTCACTAAATACAGACTCGAGCCGTCCTGTTGTAGTGGCAAATTTTTGAATGACTGTTGTAGAAATCTTATTTCTCTCTTATGGATTTTAAGAGTTCTTCCTCAATTGGTGCAAGGGTCAAGTTGAACCATCGCTCTTCTCCTTGTGCTTATCTTTCGTAACTATGAATTATTTTGAAATCAGAGAAACGCACATTTCTGGATGCTGTTGGAGCTGGTATCGTGTATATTAATTAAGCTAAAGCTACAATTTTCTTACATTCGTAGTCAAGATTTTCTTTTTTAAATTCTCATGGAGATTTGTCTTGAAATGTTGCAATTTTTTTTAACAAATATGTGTTCACATTCGTTAAATCTGAGTGATTCAAAACTATTTGCATGCAAGTTGACAATCAAATTTTCTGAAAAAAAGTAATCACCTTATTATATAAAATGCAAAATTATTTATTCAATAAGAACCTTATCTTCAAATGTAAGTGAACCAAATAGTTTTTGTTTCAGCTAAACTATGATACATTAAAGTTACTTCACAGTGCATGACAACTTCAAAAACCTAAAAAACACTAACAAACCCAGTGAACGCACTCAAAAATCAGATAGCATACCAAACCGATGTAGTTTCATTCTCAAGCTCATACTACGTCTAAATGACTCGAAAAACAATTGCACTGTCTGTTAATAGTAAATACACATATTTTTGGCCCATTACTGTTTATAGACAGTTTATTCTAAAATAAAAAGAGACAAAAACAATTATCACATAATAAATTTATTAAAGGTTCATAAATAAAACATAATATGTCAGAAAGGTATTAAATGTGTCAAAATCTATTTTTAAATAAGGTCGTGAACAATTAAAGGAAGTTTTTGCGTAATTTTTACTTTTGTGTTGGATGAAACTTATTTTAAAATATCTCAAAAACGGGTATATTTTCGAGACCGTGCCGGGAACCATGTCACAGGCTGCTTGATTCTATCTAGCATGCTATGCAAATCGGAAGAACAGCAACCGAATTCTCATATAATTTGATCTCACAAAAAAGGATCGAAAACCTTGCCCTGAACTTGGTCACAAAACGAAACTTCTATTAGCACATCAGTTTAAAAATCAAGCGAAATCTTTCGGTATACTTTGCTGAGACTGCGATCCACATGCATGCACGCGTCAGTCTTTACGCTTTGTAAACGACTTTAAAATGTTTAACGAAATTGGACGTCCCGACGACTGGGAAACATGGTCATTTGTGTTCTTAGCAGTAAAAACATGAAACATGTGTAAATCCATCACTGAAACTGTAAACGATTAGATTACAATGCAATGAGTGTGTACCGTGTGAGCGAAATCGTTACATTGCAATGAGTGTGAGCAGTGTAAATTACAATGCAACGAGTGTGAGCAGTGAAGTCGTTAAAGAAATGTCAAGAAAATGTCATGACAAATCACGTACTAGTTGCCCCGTATTATTATTGATGATATGATGCAAGTAGAGACACTCAAATTCGTGAAAACAGGAAATTCATAATTAATGTTCAATGCGTAGTATAAGCAATTTCTGTGCCTTTGGTCCTTTGATATCTCGAAACTCACCATTTTAACTACAGTATTTTAAGGGTTTTTCACATCCTTACTTGTAACGTTGAAAGGAAGAAGTAAACAAAAAACTCAACTTGGTGGGAGTTTTTCCCACCGTAGGGTCATTCATAATTTCTTTTGTACTTTCTCTCCCATTCTACAGTATACGGAAGAAAGATATAGATTCTCCTCAAGAATACATCTTTTTTTGCGATACGATACCAGTTCGATATATGATTTTACGATATCGAATTTTCGGTTGTAAAATGCATGTTTAAAGTTCTTTTGAGTTTCGCATACAAGTCAAAATGGAAGCATATTAATGATGTTCCGATGATGGTTAAGATAGGAGCAGGGAGTGAGGATGTACACGTAGGGTGGTACCCCAAAATAGAGACGACTTGTGGGTGGATTCGACTTGTGGAGACGACTTGTGGATGTACATTTTAAAACGGAGATCATGCCGATTTGTTGCAGGATAGAAAGGCACAAATGTGCACTCAAAGCATATTCAAATGAAACAACCTTACTTGTTTAGACTTGTAATTATGTTATTTAATTTTCTGTGAGTCTGTGTTCTTCAATTACCGTGAGTACCCTTGCCTTACACGTTGAATTAGGTCTCCTTGTTTTACACGGTAGGGTGAATCATTACCGTAATTTCCCTTGCCTCTCACTAAAAATTGGAGTGCTTGATTATCGTGAATCTCTTTGCCTCTCACGTTCATCGCACTTTTTTGCATTTTATTTCTCTTCAATTTTTATGATATCTCTATCATTGAAATCGACTAGAGTTGGTCTGTGTTACTTCTCGGTAAATGAAATGTCATAATTCACAAGTCTAAACAAGTGATGTCGTTTCATTTGAATATATTTTGAGAGCACATGTGTGCCTTTCATCCGAAAAATCGACATGATCTCCATGTTTAAATCTACATTAGATTAAAAAGATCAATTTGTTTTGCTTAATGGCCATAACGACTTTTGATCAGTATGATCTAAGAAATAACACACTAAATTTTCAGAGAATTCGACCGAAATCTCATTTCCACAAGATTAGTGCGGTGCTCTTATGCAGAAATTACTCAAACTGTTGAAAAATTGTACATTACCTCATTTTAAGGGCTGACTTTAATGAACAGCTTTTATTAAACAAACAAATTCTATCTCCAATTTAAAGTTGCGGGAAGACGTTTAAAAATTTTGAACATTCGCAATTTTTGAAAATTTAGGGAGCTCAACGAAAATTCGACATGCACCATTTCCTTAAGCATATTTTGCTCTATGCAAACAACAAATGTAAAGAAAAAAAATTAAGTCATTTTTGCGAATATTTTCAAATTGTTGAGGAGGCTTCTTGTAGAATATCTCCCCCAAATCAAAATATACGTTTCAAATTTCGGGGCCGCATCATCTGTCAGATAGATTGGGGTTTATACAGTTTGGTGAAAATCCTGCGAACGGTTTAACCGCTAGCGTTGTTCCCAGACAGACGAACAGGCAGACAAACGGACAAACATTCTGTCGTCAATTAATTTATCGATATCAATGGCCCATAGAACGTGGATTCTGACTACACAACGTGCAAGATAAAGTAATTTACCACATATAGGAACAAGATTTATCCACTTTGTCGTTACCAGGGCTCGGCAATGAGAGTTTTACTGTCGAAAAATCGCCGTTTTTTCCCGCAACGTTACAATACTTCCTCTAAACTGCGTAAACGGTATGCGAGAAAGTAAACAAAAATAATAGAGACATCAAGTCTGAGAACAGAAGAGCTTTCTGATTCTTTTCTTATGCGTCAGGAGCAAGCGAAGGACGTTGTTAGGACGATGCACTTGTTCCAAGGAGTTGTGACGTAAAGAAAGGTCCTATGACGGCGGGCGCGTGGCTGCTGATTTGGGGCAGTCGGGGCGCGAGCGGAGCGATCGTTCCGAAAAAACGCCAGGGGCATTGAGCGAGATGGTATCTTCCGCCGCCAGCGCCACGACATCGGCCCGCCCACGTCTGCAACGACAAACACGCTGCGAATGAACGCTCGTTCCCAGTGGAGGGTGACGCGTCTTTTACTGCAAGAAACAGTAAAAAAAAAGTGATTTTTTGGGGAAGAGTACAATCTGAGCACATTTCCTTGAGCTCCGAATTCCCTACGTTATGTTTTACCATTCTTTGTTGAATTATGAATAAAAACAGTAACAAGCGTTTTTAGCAACATTTGATGACATTTCGATTTTAAATCGTTCAGGAAACAATAGTGTGTCAGGAAGGTTCAACTTCATGATTCAGAAAAAATAAAATCATTGGCAGAATATTTGCTAGAATACTAAAATATTTATCAGAACAATACCATATATTTATACATTTTTTTCCTGTTTTCATAACATTTTGCAACAATTTTCAAATTATCTGATTTATGCGTAGTGTACTATGTATATCGGGAAAGAAGTGAGTATTGGTTTTCCAGAAGGTCTCAGTAATTTCATGCCCTGCAAGATAGGACAGGTGATGTCAAGGTCTGTTGAAGTAACACGCGACTGAACATGTTAAGTCACGAAGGTATCTGCAATAGTGCATCATTAACATTACATAATCGATTCATTCTACCTAGACAAATTGCTGAATATTTATTACCCTTATAAACGCAAGAGATCTCCAGATTTTGATAAAATAATGTTCTAACGCATTAACAGTTTTTAAAAAGTTCAATTAATACCATTGGTTTTAAATTTTTCAAACAATAGTAGTGTGTTGGGTCATGAAGAACATAAAGAAGCATATAAAATACCGAAAACCGCATATAAAATATTTAATTATTGTTACGGGAACGGGCTATTACGGGAATTATTACGGAATTATTATTATTAAGGAAAGACAAATGAACCTCTGAGTGGAAGGTAAATGGTTATCATTGTAAAAATAATCTAGTGATGCTATGGTATAGACTTTCCCGTGTTAGTTTCCTATCTCCTTTGATCTCGGCTAGCTATTCGGACTCGCCACATTATCTTGCCAACTATCGCTGCCCGAAGTATATTTTTTGACATTTTATTAATTTTTCGGTTTTCAAATAGTAGAACGGAAATATTATTTTAATATTATTAAAGAACAGTAAAACGTACTCTAAACGGCAATTTTATTTGAAAACTTTGGAGCCGTTTTTAAGAAAATGGCGTTGAAGCTATTGTAAATACTAAATTTGAAGCTCTCTTTCTCAGAAAATCTTTGAATTTACGAAAAAGTCCTTTGAAGTCATTTGAAACACATACACTCACAAATACAATAGTGTTAACAAATTGCTGGATGTGCATATTAAAGATCTTTCAAAAAAATTATATTTGTGTAATTTTTGCAAAAATAAAAAAATACCCCAAATTGAACTTCACGTTATATTAAAGAGTGCAATTAGCACTAACCGCTCGAAAAGTTTGAAGAAAAAATTTGGAGCCATTTACGAAAAAATGGCATTTGAGCGTTCCTGAAAATGCGGGATTTTGAGCTAGTTTTCACAGAAAACGGATGAGATTTCGAGAAACTTTACTTGACATTATTTAAAGCGCATATACTCATAAATATAATAATGTGATAAAATCACCTATAATTAACGACGTGAGAGACAAGTAAACAATCGTTTTTGTAAATTTCGAAAAAAACAAAGAAAAATAGAGCAACATGACGTTTATGTCATCTCATAGAGTACATTAGGCACTATCTTTATCAAATGTTTATAAAACAAATTTGGAGACGTTTTTGTGAAAATCTTGTTTTTATAATTTTTTTAAAATTTCACATATTGCATGCAATATTGCGCCAAAACTACTAAAGTTTTCACAACACTGTACATGACGTTAATGAAAGAACTCACATGTTTTATCGGAAGGAAGTCTCTATCTTTAATTTTGTAGTTGTAGGAAGAGGCCGAGTAAAAACCATCTTAAATTACGGTGCGGCCCGTGGCTTAACAAAAATTTAATATGTGGCCCATAAACCCTTCTAAGTTGGACAGCCCTGGTTTAAGCTCTAGTGATGTTCACAGACAGACGGACGAACGGACAGACAGACCGACCGACCGACAGACGGACGTTTTGCTTTGAATTGGTTTTTCGGTATCAAGGACACACAAAACAGGAATTCTGGCTACACCACGTGTTAGGGGATATTTTTCTTAATTTATCAACTGGTTTTATCCATTTTTTCGTTATCAGGACCGGGCAATGAATTTTTCTCTCCTGAAAATTCGCCGTTTTTTCACGCAGCATTACATGAATTTCCCTATACAACTTATATTTCTCCATATATACGTACGTATACGGGAAAGTAGTAAAAAAAGACGAATGTAGACAATTCCAAGTGTAATAAAATAAATAGACAGATTTTCGTAATGGGACACGTGTTAACTGATTTCCCTGTGAGGAAAGAATAAATGTGTAAAATAAAATTGACAATTGCCAGAAACAATGCATTCATTGTCGAAAATGAGATGCCAATTGGAAGAAAAAGAGATTAGGACAGAGTGTGAATGACGAGAATGATAGGAGCGCTCTTAATCGAACTGCTGTTAAACTACTGATGCGCGGAGTTATTATGTAATATGTTAAAGTTTTCTAAATGTTATTGAGTTTAAAGATTGAATTTGAATAGTGAAGGAGGAGCGAAAAGTAATACGCAACGTTTTTGGGCGGAGTTAAAATTATTTTCGAAAATTAGGATTTAAGATAAGAAGGACGCGAGATGGCAGGATGATGTTTTGGCTGAACGAAGGGAACAATATAGAATCATTGTATCTTCCGTCGACCAAGAAGGCAGACTGGAACAACAAAAGGGAAGTGAAAGACATCAGACATTGTAGGAAAATGAAATTTCGCGCCATTTAATTTAATACAGGGTTAAAGTTAGCAAGGAACAGTAATGAATATAAAAATGACCATGCATGGTGAAATGGGGTAGGAAAAAATGTTTGCAAACGTATCAAATGTATGAATGAAGTTAATTTTGTTTGCACTTGTTTCGATTTTAGCCGGGAGCAGAGGAGCTATTGTAGAAATAAAAAGTCTCTAATATTGTGATCTTTCAACAATATTGGGAAGTCAGGTGTAGATCGCCCGAGTAAAGTAAATATGGCCTTCAATTGTTTTAAATGTTTTAGCTGTGTCCCTTGAGGTCTTGCAAGTTGGACACCCCTCTTTTAGACTGTTAATTGAAAGAAAAAGCTCGCCCCATGAAGAAAGTTTCTTCGCAGATTCACCCAAAGCTGCAGGATCCGCATGTCTTGAAGTCGACGCAAGACTGCGACAAGTCGTCGCAGACGATAGTGACGAAGTCGAAGCCAGTAGCCAGCCTCCCTAGCGGAAGTTCTATTTCATCTAGCCCCTGACACCCTGTGGGTGGTTAGGCGAGACACCTGCTTATCAAAATTTCGAAGGCAGACGAGAGACACTGCTCATCGAGGGACTCAAATAAGGGGCATTTACAGTTCCCTCACTGTACTCCCGGCGTTCCCCAAAGTTTACTGCAAAATAAGTGGAAGTCGTGTGCGACGTTACTAGCAAACAGGTCTGATATGTGAAGGCTCCACAACTAACACCGAAGATAATGTCGTCCATGAATTGTACCCTTAGCACAACTCAAAAAATACGAATTTTGAATAAGCAGAGTCATTTTAAAAAGTTATTATACAAAAGTAGCAATGATTTTTAACAACTATGAAAATAATTAGTACTGCTCACTCCATAATCCCTCAATTATTAAACGTGTGCACCTGCACCATCTGCATTTCAACCGCCAACAAAAACATTAATCAGTTTTATCTTGACACATCATTTTTCGATGTTGTGCCAGCATTTCAGCCAAGGAACGACACCATTGCTGAAGTGATTGCGTGTGACTCGGCTTCGTCACCGAAATGCATTGAACACCACCCGCCAGGCGGCCGAACCCCTAGCTCACAATGCACGCTGACACTACTCGTCACTGGGACGTTAGGATGACAACGAAAGGACGGCGACGAAGAAAAGAAAGAACGTGGCGAATATTACCATCAACGATATGTTCGGTCAGTTTTCCTAAGATTTGCCAAGACTTTAGATTCAGAGAACACTTTTTATAATTTTGATTTGTAAACTATACAAATATTTGATTAATTAATTGTAAATTTGTACGCATTCGCCCTTTTATTTCTTTAATTTTTGGGGCAAAAGATAAATAAAATCTACAAACCGATACTTAAGGAATCTTTTTCAGATTAAACAAACAGAATCTATGTAATAATGTAAGTTTGGAACCAAGACGGTACCTCTGTAAGCGAAACATCTGAAAGCAGTTATATTTTGTAGGTATTCTACCAAAGTCAAGTATAAGCGTCCCACTCAACAACGAATTAAATCGACTTCATTTTTTCTCCAAATAAATTAATTAGTTCGAAGGACATACCCGTGCGAACCAGGTCTGTCGGCGTATTGAAATATGGACAATGAGAAAATGAAAAAACAAAATTGAATCCTTGATCACTTCCCTTGTACTTGTATCTATAGTACCTTTTGTCCTCCCTAGATGAAGCGCCCCACGTGGTCGCCTTGACCTCGGGGCGCGCGGGCGCCGTCGGGAATCGATGCGGAGGGCAGCGCAGGGCCACGGAGGGCATGGACTCCCGAGGGCAGCGGTGGAGGCGGGGCAGGAACGGGGAGCGTGGGTGTGAGCGTGGGTGGGAGCGGAGGAGGAGGACTTGAGGGAGAGAGGGGTGGGGACACGAACGTGGGCAGGAGGAAAGGCGTGGCCAGTGGCGAAGGCGGAAATGGTTGAGGAGGCGGTGGTGGAGGCGAGTGGGAGAGGGCACGGAACGGGAGAGAGGGCTCGTAACGGGAGAGAGGGCTGGAGGAGATGGGCGGCACCAGCGGCGCTCGTAGGGCGGGGGAAGGGGCGAAGTGAGGTGCGGGAAGGGAACATGGGCGGGAACCGCAGGAAAGCGGGGGGGGAGGGTAAGTGGGAGCTGCAGGGGATGAGAACAGGGACAGAAGCGAGTGCTGCAGATAGACGTGTGAGTGGAGAGGGCGGAGAGGGGGCGGGGGCAAATACAAGGACGGGGGCAATGGTAGGGCCGAATTGCGAGCAGGGGAAGAGTCGGGGGTGGAAAGGGAGCAAAGGCGGGAGGGTGACGGGGACGGAGCGGGGGCGCACGCGAGGACGAGGTCGTGGCGGAGGCGGGGCAAGGACACGTGGAGAGGCGTCCCACACGAAACAATACGAACACACTGTGACGTCAGATCAACGTAGAACGAATCGTGAGGGCAATTCTTCTCAAAAGATCATGGTCGGAGAAAGTGCACAAATTCGCAAGGAGAAGGCATGCTATTACCCTTCACATTGTTGAAGTGTCTTCGCCTGATTGTGTTTTGCCAAAATATGTATATGTCTAGGAAGTCAACTTAACGATTTCTGCGTGTACCTCAGTACATATAGAAATGTGTAAAAATTATGAGAAAAAACTGATGAAAAGGATCCGACGCTGCATTGAAATGAAGGTGGTTTGAAGGTGCTGCGCCTGCGCGGTTTTCGTAGCAAACTTTGAAGAAAATTATGTGAACGCATCCGAAGAAGCCTGGGCCACGAAAGTCCTTCTTGTGGGAGCAAGTCTTCCCATTTATGCTTCATTAAATCATTTATTTGTTGAATATATATGTCAGTAGTGTGAAATAATTTAGCAAGAGTTAAACATTAACGAATCTTGCTTACGAACGGAGCTCTTTTAACAGACAAGAATATTTTTTAAACATCCTATTCATCACGTAGGAAGTTAATGCAATTATTGCATTCTTAAGTAACAACGATCACGATATCAAGATCATTTAGATTTAAAATCTTTCATTTGACTCTCAATTGAAAATTTGAAATCCGACTGGACGAACGGACTGAACGAAAGGACAGCTATTTTAACAAATGAATGATTTAAAGAAGCATAACATGAAACGGAAACAAGGAAAAAATTCACTATTGAAAAATGTATTTTTAGATTTAATCATATTTTATATTTTTATTCTTAAGCATGTTATTGCCTCTTGGCAAAAATGTTTAGAGAAGGCAGGCCTTTGTTTCCGCAAGTGAAACTCAGTGGCGTTAGGACATCAGTAATGTGTCCATTCTCGGTCCCCTACTACTTCAATAAACTCATTCCCCATCCTCACCAAACGGAACTCACAATAAAACTCCACTTCAAAATACAATTCACAATTTGGGAACAGGGCTATCCCACGGAGTTCGCAAATAATTATCAGATTGTTCAGGAGCGCGCCAAGGTAATTTGCACCCTTATGTAAATTTTTTGTTGGCCACCCCGTGTTCTAATGTTTTGAATTTTGTTATATAGATTTTATTTAACTTATACAGACTTTCGACTGTCAAGTCGAGTGGCGACTTCATAGTAACCGCACAAGTACTAAAAGTAACCGATATTTTATTATCTGAAATTGATGAAATCTCCGAAAATTGTATTCCTTATACTTAATTAGTGTATTTATTTTTGGACCCATAATTCAACACCAAAGGGGTTTTTTGTATATGTGAATACTTTACTACACTTTTTTGTTTAAAATAAAAAATGTAAAAATAATGCAGGTGTAAAAAACGCCTAAATTTTGGCCGCCTTTGTGTGGTGCACCGCTTGCACTAGGATTGCCGCAGTTCTATCGGTTTCACGACCGCGGGCCGTTGGCAACGTTCCAACAAAGAAGCAAGAGTTAGCATACTGTACGAGAACGTTGCGGAATGGGCGAAGCAAACGCATTATTCCAATGAGACAGTACTATCTCTGTTAGTACCTGGACCATAAATTAATTTCCCTTACCAGATAAGCGACTCTTACTGTTACTAGACTCGTAGCCTCACAATAATAAACTGAATCAACAGTATCTCTTCCTTTTCATATTATTACAATTCAAAATTGTGGGAGATGTCCGCTTAGTGGAGATCAAGCTACAAAATTTGCTTGGCCTCTGGTTATGGGACCACGTGGCTACAAAAAGGAGGAATTTTTATGTGTCATATGGGAAAATCAATCTGTCACCTGAAAAAATGGCCATTCATGGAGGTCACCATTATTCTAAATTCTGCCTTCTATAAACATGTTTGCCAAGTGCAAGAATATGTTTAAAAAATATGATTAAATATAAAAATACATTTTAAATGGCGATTTTTTTCCTTGTTTCCGTTTCATGTTATGATCCTTTAAATCATTCATTTGTTGAATATGTATATCAATAATGTGAAATAATTTAGCAAGATTCTAAACATTAACGATTCTGTGTGGATACTCGTGAGGGTAGGTCAATGAAATTCAGTTATTACAATGCCAACGTTTCGGCGATTTATTTGGCCTGCTTCAGGGCTATAAATATACAATAACAATACAAGATAAATATAGAGGTAGTGCACTTGGTTACATGATTTGTCATTACGTGTTGAAACAACATTTTGCTAACAACACCATGGAAAAGATAGCTATTTACCTGTAATTGCAAGAGTGTTAAGTGACATGTTACGAATTTCTGTCATTTTCGCAGTTAAGTTGCTCCCGCAAACGGGATGCGCGGTGTCGGTGACTAGGTTCAAGGACACCTTACTGATGACCTTACGCCACTCAGTTTCACTGCGGAAACAAAGGCCATGACCTGCGTGGGCTACAACTGGCAGCGGCGACGCGTGATTGCTTGTTTAGTTTCAGTCTTGGTGTTACTTGTTATTCCTCGGGACTAAGCGCGTTGAGTTCTACGTAGGCGCAGGAAGCACGCGACTGCCACGGCCTGAGAACATCCGCCGTACCTCTCGGAAAAGCGATCAGTTTCATTAGCAGCTTGCGCCATTCCGCTACAGAAAGCATCTCTATGGTATTAGGCTAGTAAAAGGGCTTCGGAGAGTGGGACGGTATTCCAACAGAAGAAGAGACACTGAAGGGTGTCAGCACTGCATTTAGATACTTAGAATCAAATATAGAGAGAGCACGAACTCTGAACAAGGATCTAGAGGAATTACTAATGAAAAAGTACTAAGAAAAAACAATTTAAAATAATTTATTTTTTAAGGACAAACAAAGATATAGAAATTTTCAATTCGTGCTGTTAATATATTTTGCTGTATCTCTATATTAATAAAATCAATTGTTATGGCGAAATTCTGATTAATTTTGACATCGTCGGATATAGGGAACCTCGGATATAATGAACCAAAAATACTAATACTGTATTAGTCCGCAGGAGGTAACGAAAACCGGAGTCGACTCTATTTATTTAATAAAATAGTTTACAATTATTAATATAGAGTACTTAACATTGTGACTATTATTAACATTTTCTGGAATAACAGTGAATCATGTTGGCGGGTCCAATAACGTCAACCTGATTCACGAATTGATACACACTAAAGTGGCACTTATGCTGACGTATCCAATACGAATAATGGCGTGAGACACTGTTGCTGTAAGGTTTTCTACATTACGTATATTTAGGACTTGTAAAAATGCCTCAACCGAGGTAAAATTTGAATATAACTTTTCTTTCTCAAAGTATTAACTTAGTTCGTGACCAGCTGGCATTGTGACAACAGGTCTGACCCCTGCCGTAGCGCCAGGTATCGCGAAACAAGTACAATGCTAACAAGGGGAGCGTCCGATCTCCTCGGAACAGGCGCACAATACGTATAATCTGTGATGGCGACAGTGAACATTTGTCTATTTAGATTAGGTTTAGTTTAGAATAGATATTTAACAAATATTTGCACAAACATTTGTTTTTCGTACAAAGGATACTTTATAAGTGTCTGAACTTAAATCAGTTTATTTGATTAAAATGTCGGGTCATTGTTGGGGAATTAATTATGTATGATCTTCAATTAACAAATTAATTAATTTTATTAGACCGTTCTGTAAATTACGAGAAATATTTGGCAATGTTACTGCGAAGTTCTTATTTTAAATTGTATTGCATTGACAGTACTAAATTTTTGAATCCCTTCGTTTAAACTATTTTTTTAATTACATTAAACAAAGTTGTAAAAATAATGCTCATATACATATAAACGATTGCTGTAGAGTGCTCAGGTTGTGGCACGTTCCGACTCCAGGTCAGAGAAGAAATATTATAAATGTTGAATGCCTTACAAGGAGTTTCCGTGGAAACCTTTACCACCTGAAAACAAGTTGCGTGACGGAGAGTTGAATAAGGAATAAATGTTCCTTGAGCCGCCTTAAGTATTTAATGCGAAGGGTCAACTCACGTTCAAATGCCCTAGAAAACACACCGCGACACCGCAACAGAGTTACAACCTTTCCGGTGCTTCACGGAAATTCTTGATTCCTATTAATTCATTAGCCGTGTCGAGAGTGACACGTTTTCAAGCTGTTTTAGCGCCACGCCTGCACGCGCATTAACAGATGTCTGAGTGTGGATGAGCGCACAGCTCGGTGGAAATATGGAGTTCGACGAGCGTCGGAAAATTTTTCAGAGGTAAAATCCAGAATTCAGGAGAACTGATTTCAAGCAAATGTGAATGCGCCTAAATAGTTAAAAATTCGCTTCGTATTGAAAATTTCCATTGAAAATTCCCATAATTTTCTCACTACTTAACTTGATAACATTTAAAAAATAAACCAGGGAAATGACAGCGATAAGAGAGTCATTGTTGAAAATAAGAAATACTTGTATTATTCATTTATGTTAATTATCGTCTTTATTCTTTAAAATAACGTACGTACTACATAGCAAGGACCTTTCTCCAGAAAATAATTTAAAAATTATTGGGAAGAAAAAGTTTGTCCTTATTACACAACGGTGTTTGAAAAATTATTTGCTATATTTAGACATTTTAAAAAAGATTAATGTGGTAGAGTAATGTGTTAACGGAATAATTTAAATACATCACATATTCGGTGTACAAGGTCGCTAATTTTGTTTATAAACAATCAAAACGTTAAAAAAATATGTGAATAACATGTGAACCAGACGTCCAAGGTAAAATATTTCACCTCACGCAACGAAAGATCAGACCGAACAATTCCTGGCGCCGCGGAGCGACGTGCTCCACCATGTGCAGCATTGAATGATCGCCCCGAGAAGCCAGTGGCCCAACAGAGGGCAGTGGACATGCGGGTGGGCGCTGGGCTCTGCCCACTCGCACGAGCGGCGGCCGCGTCCTTCGCCTTCCGACGCTCAATACTCCGCGTGCGCCTGCCAGTGAATGGGCGGACGGCAGTAGGTCGCTCCGATCGATCTGAGTCATTCCACAGACGACGCATAATAAGGATAGAGCAGCGTTCGAAAAATAAAAAAAGTAAACCTAAACACAACCAAAATAGTTAGGGTTTTCAATTTTTCTTTGCTTCCGCTTATTTCGACAAATTCATTCTTTGTGCATGGCAGTCCCACCTACTTGTAGACATATGTATTTTCATTTTATACGCTTACAGAAGTACGTTCTAGAAAATACTATCTTTTTGTAGTGCCTCTTTTTTGTTGTTGCAATTTTTCTTTGCTTCCGATTATTTCGACAAATTAATTCTTTGTGTATGGCGGTCCCACCTACTTGTAGAAATACAAATTTTCATTTTATACGCTTACAGAAGTCCGTTCCAGAAAACATTATCTTTTTTATTGTGCCCCTTTTTTGTTGCTACAAGAAAATCGAAGTTTTTATGATTGGAAATGATAATATAAATATCAACATTTCATGAGATCTGTTGCAACTGAAACTATAATATTTCATCAGTTACGATCAGTACACTCGCCTGCCAAACAGTTATGATTTGTTGCGTGAGGGAGGTGGGGCGCAGGAAGAAGGCTTCATTGGATGAATCAGAGCCGACACGCGCGAGCGCTTGGAGATTACGAACAATGACTTAAGAGGACGTACGCTTCTATTGTTCAAATTCCGGTTTGTATGATAGAATTCAAATGCAGAGTATCTGAAGGTGCTATTCATATTGAATGGATTTTTGAGGGTATAATAAGGAAAACTGTGACTTGCAGAAAAAAAACGCTGTTGAATAAAACCACACAAAATTGTTTTCTATAATGTAGCACGCACACTACTCAAGAACAGCAAATATAATAGTATCGTACAACAGTTCAATAAATTAAATATTTCTAAATAACTGTCTTCATGAATACATACTTCAATAACAGTCTCTGTAAACACAGTACTACAGTTTTTTGTAGATCAACAACTTTAAAAAAGTTGCTGTTCCGTAATGCAATACGTAAATAACTAATATGTAATGGCAGCTTCTTTGAAGCCTTGCTGTCACACAACATCATCTGGGTTGCAAAGAAGGGACGCACTGTTTATGAGACTGCTGATGGAACGCGCAGTATGAGAATAACACTATCAAATATTTGCATTTCTCAGTCGAAACCGAAACTGTTTCATTGTTTTGGGAAATTTTCCGAGTTTCTGAATATCTAACGAAACCATTTATCCCTCTTCTTTGGCTGGATGCTGCATAGTTTTCTTTTTATTTCTGCACGCATTGGAAATTAAAAGAAATTCTAGTGTTTATTACTTGTAGTAATAAAGACTAGTAGCCTGCAACAACAAAAACATTGCTAAGCAAAAACACACAAAAAGGTTTTTCAAAAAGAAGAACTCACACTGCTCATGAACAACACATAAAATGTTTACGTGGAACACGGAAATTAATTAAATATTTTGACAAAAACAGCCTTCATTAATACTGCCATAATATAGTACAGTACTTAAACAGGACATTTCTTTACATACGAAACATTTTTTAAAAATCTTTAGTTCCATAACGCAACACATGCATAGCAAATTTTTAATGGGGGTTGACTCTTCTTCAGAACCTTACTGTCGCATGACGTCTGCTGTGTCTTAAGCAAATAGGCATTGAATATGAGAAATCAGTGTCAATGTAGATATGCATGATATGAGAATAGGGCAAATAATATAATCAAATATTTGCATTTTCAATGAAGATAGAATATGTTGTTTCATTGTTTTTGAATTCCCCCAGTTCATGGGTATGTAACGAAACAATGACCTCTCACTTGACCATTGGATACTTATTTTTTCTATCAACGTCTGAACGAATAAGAAATTACTAATATACTAGATTCTAATCGGGGCAATGAGCCGAAACTCGCCAATGAAAGAAGACCAGCCGAGCGCCACGCAGTGGAATGATATTTTCTTTTTTAGTATTTTTAGTGAAAATATAAACTGTTTCATTGTTTCTATATTTTCTTCGACATTCTGGGTTTCAACGAAACCAACGACACTTTTCACATGGCCATACCATGCTTTGTTTTCTCTCAATTTCTGTGGGTATATTGTAGTGATACCGAATAAATTCAAGTTTATTCTGCCGCAAAATAACTCCACGCAGGCGGCGACGCGAGAGATGCGAGGCGCCACGGAGGCGGCCCGAGGGCCAGGCGAGGCGCCACTGTGTCCGCGACCCTCTGCTCCCTAATTCGTCATGGACACGTGTGCCCCAACTCTGGGTGGCCGCCCTGCACACGACCCCTTCAGTGTTTTTCCACGACGCCTGGAACTCTTCCGTCAGCCTCCCTAGAGATTCCTAGCCCCTCACACACCCCCGGTCGTTAATAACTGCCCCTTTTCGACGCAAAATTAAAGCGAGAGGGAGCGATAACCAGCCCCTCTCTCACTCTTTTCTCGGCCTCGAAAACATCCTCTGATTGGGCAGAAAATATCTAATGCGCAGTACCCTTTCGCCAATAGCAGCCAGAATTCGGGTTTGTTCTAGAATATTCCAGAGTCACAGGGATAATTTTGGTGGGGGGAACGAGGTTTCCTAAAACTTGGAGCGACGAGGCACAAGAGAGAAGCTTGGGAGCCGTGTTCAGAATCGGACGCAAGTGGCGGCCGCAGGGGGGAACCTGTTATATTCTGTTGTGGCGTTCGGTTCGATGGACTTAGAAAAATTATTAAGTTTCTTGTAGAGTTTGGGTACAAGACTTCTGTGACGAACGCAGGCCGCAGAACAGTATTATGAACATTTGACAGCAATTCGTATTATATTACGTCCGATTTATGTGCGAACTCGAGACTCTCTTTTCCTTTGTGAATTTGTGCGATAATTCACGGGCTCATTAGTATCAAAGTATTGTGAGATCGACCGGGAATGAACCGGCCGTGTCAGTGAATGAACTGTGCTGACCCATTCACCGCAGCGAGCAGACGGCGCTTTTGTGTTCCGGCCCGCCTTCGTGGCTACCCTCGCAAGTACCTGATCTGACCTACATTTTCCGAGCGGCGCTCCTCGCCCGCCACGACCCTCGCAGCCAGCTGACCTGAGGTCGTTCAACCTGTGGGTGGCGCAGGCCGCCTAACAGAGGTATTTTCTGTTTGAGTGTCTTATGTCGTACCCGCGATCGAGAGGTGTGAACAGTACATCAGACAATCAGTGTTGACTTCCTCTCGACCGGGCGACGAAGAGGAGTTCCCGGCCGCGCATGGCCGTCAAGCGGGAATTCGCGCGCGAAGAAGAATTTCATCTGATTGTAATCACTTTGTAATTTTATGTTCTCTTAAGTGCATGACATTTCATTTTTTTGTTTTATTTCGATTTTGGGGGCATGCTCGCCAGAGTTATCATCACCAGACCATTAGCGTTTTCTTTTTTAATGAATAAATTCAACTTGTTCTAAATTCACATGTTTGACTTCTCATTCAACCTAGGCCACCGGCTTCCTCCATCTCCGCCGTTTCAGGTAATCTGTCGACTGAGCGGGCCGGCTACCCGTCTGAGGCGCCCAACCGAAGACGCGAGGGTAGTTGCAATATAAAATTAGTAAGAGAGATGTTTTATTTTCCGATTTCTTGGGTATCTCACAAAACTATAGGCAACATTCACTAAGCCAGAGGCTTTATAGTTCCAAGCTGGTCTTTCAGTATCAGCGTGCATTGAAAATTAGTAATATAGAGACTCACGTAAAAAAATATTTTTTAATACAATGCAGCTAAGTATATTATAATGTTAAGGCTTGCATTGTTTCCTGTTTAAAATTTTCTTTTCCGCATGGTGTGAATATTTTGTCCACATGCATACTCATTTATTATTACTTTCCCGTATACGTACGTATATACGGAGTAATATACTTAGTATAGGGAAAGTTATGTAATGCTCGGGAAAATCGATTTCGAGATTTTAACGGAAATACACGTTTTCGGGTCCCTTGATACCGAAAAAGTGCTTTTTTCAAAACGTCCGTCCGTCCGTCCGTCCGTCTGTGAACAACCGTAGCGCCGATACCGTGCGTTCTTTACAAGAATCTCCCCGAACATTTTCAACATTTTCTTACAAATGATTCCAAATTTCTTTAAATTTCTTGCAAGAATAGAGTAAAATATACTTATAAAGGTGGAATAGGTCCAATTTTCACGGTTAACTCTGAATTTTTGAATGCTGAAAAAGTTTGAATATTTTTTCGGCGTCTTCCTACAACTACGGAACTGAAGATAGACCTCATTCTCCATAGTGAGTTACTTCATTAAGGTCGTGTACATTTTTTAAGAAAATTTAGTATTTTCCCCGCAATATTGGGTGTAATATGTGCAATTTAAAAAAATAAATCAACTAGATTTTCTCAAAAACGGCTCCAATGTTTTCTTTAACTTTTGGTAGGGATAGTGCCTAATGTATTCTATGAGATGACATAAACGCCACATTGTTATATTCTTTTGTTTCTTCAAAAATTGCAAAAATATTTGTATTTGTCTTTCACGTCGTTAATATTTCCATTACCGGCGATTTGTTCACATTATTATATTTATAAGTGCATGTGCTTTAATTAATGTCATATTAAGTTTCTCAAAAACAACCGTTTTCTGTAAAAAAATACCTCAAAATTTTTGAAAGCTCAAAAATTTTCCGTGAAAAAGAGCTTTACATTTCGAATTTACGGTAACGCGTAAACGCAATTTTCTTATAAAAGGCTCCAAATGTTTGCAATAATAGTGCCATTTAGATTGAGGTTACTTATCAAAATTCCTCGAAATTTCAACGATACACCGCGTCGTTCACAAAGACACGTTCATGTTCAATGATATGCCACGTTCGAGTGACAGACAATGATATTGATTTTTAGAATTATTTCATGTGTAGTGTTACGTCAGATTTCAATAGGTGGAATGAAAACATTCTAAGACACTTTTTATACGATATTTTCATTTTGTGGTTATCAATAATTATAAGGCAGAAAAGCATTTAATCAGAAAGTAATACTTTCGAAAAAGTATTTAGTCGCAAAATTATTGAGCTAAAAAAACTCATTTCTTTCAAATTGTTCTTTGCTATTTAATGTAATATTCCACAACTTAGTCTGCTATCCTGAACATGTGCAATACCGCTCACCCTCATTTCCAGTTACGTAGAACACAACTTTCCGATCAGGGTGTAAGTTTAATGCCTCCTGACAGAGGGTTTGGAAGGACCGAGATAAGAGTACATGTCACACCAGCGGATATTACCCCCAAAGAACGATAATTTTATTCTGGCCGAGTACGGGTCGGTAAAAGTTTTCGGCAAAGGCTAGATACTTTCAAACTCCAAAACTTGCTGTGAAAAACTGTTGAAACCAAAGCTACTCTTTCTGATGTCAGAGAAAATATTGTTTATTTGCAAAGGGAGTACTAGTAACATTAAAGCTAAAATTACATAAACTGTAGATTCAGGCACATACCCTGTTTTGAAGAAGACATCAGGTTCGTCGTGTTATCTTGCTACAGACTTATTTGTGTCATGGAGAAGAACAAGGTAAGACAGTTAAGAATATGAATATGAAGAAACTCTTAAAATGTGTGAAACTCATGCCAACGACAAAGCTTTTTATGACAAAGCTCTGAGTCCCTGTGTATCTGCAGCTAAAGACAATGAAGTTTAGTACGCTGAGGAAGAGCAATTTCTGTAAAAAGTTCAAAATGATAAGTTATAAGTCTTACTTTTTCACCTTATAATTAGAACCCGGAAGTTTGGCAAAATGCGTTTTTATTATTTTTACGATTTTAATATTTAACAAGAGTAATAGCTTACTGCAATTCACGAGTTGGTTCAGAATATTTTCATTTTGCCTCCCCGTGTTTTAACTTCTGATGACTATTTTTAGTATTTTCCCTCATTTTGGCGTTTTCTTCACTTTTCTCTTCGCACTGTTTTCGATTAATCTGGAAACACCAGACGTCAGGGCCAATGAGACGTCAGCGCCAATGAGACTTCAAGGCCAATGAGACTTCAAGGCCAATGAGACGTCAGAGCCAATGAGACGTCAAAGCCAATGAGACGTCAAGGCCAATGAGACGTCAGGACCAATGAGACTGCAGAGCAGGAAATGTTAAAAATCTAAATGAAAGGAAGATGATACCAGACAAGGGTTTTTGAATTTGTTTCATTGATCCTGACAGGCTTGTTCGCTTAGGAGAAATCCCATCTTACATTTGAGTACGACCTACTCATTTCAAGAACAGAGCTCTCTGTACTTTTATATAATGCTCCCGTTCTCAATATTGGCCTTACACAAGTGTGAATAACGAAAAATAACATCGTGATTTTACTTATGATATTCCTCAATTCAAAAGAAAGTTCACCTCTAGCATTTCGTAGAGATAGCGTTACGAGTAAAACAAATTTGTAGTCACCATAGGAAAATTTAAATTGCCACTTAGAAAAACATTTTGAGTATCGAAATTGAAAATTAATCTTTTTCATGGAGTATTCAAAGCAATATGTGGTCATGTGTGATTAAGATTTCAGAAGAAAGATCAATTTGTTTTTTAAATGCTTAGAAAAATTTTAGAGTTCGGATAATAATTTTAATTATGATTTTTTTACATTAATTCCCTTTGAATGGAGATTTTTAATTGTTTACGTGCTTTCTTGCCTACCATTTTGGGTAAATAAATACTAGGTTCTAATTATAATAAAGATCGTCATACGTTTTGCTATTCTCAAATCATTATTTCCTCCAAAATTCACCAAGTCATTATATCTTAGTGCATTTTGTAAAGAACGATGCTAAATATCCAGCTTTTTGAAAGAAAGGCAAAAATGTGATAATGCTAATTATTTTCTCTTTACGAGTAAAGAATATTTGGTATTCAGAACCCGCGGTTTCTTACTTCATTCAAAGGTATAAAACACTTCTTCTAAAAAGAATATTTTCTGGCAGTGCATTTTGGAATCCACCTTGGATGACAATTGGATTAAGTCGTGTGAAGAACACATCATATCCAACTTTGAAAATTTTGTGACAAAATATAAAAAAAAGTCTTATTAAAATGTTGGCTTTTTTCTAGTTATGAAAGAAAACAATGTTCTTTCTATTAAAATATAAAATATGGTTACTCTTCCATTAACATACATTAGTTTTAAAATGAACACTAAGCTAAACGAACTTCTTTTAATAAGATACGTATCTCTCCAGAAACTATTCCGTGAATCTATCTGTGCTAGGGTAGCAGATACGAATGTGACATGTGAAGGAAACTGTATAATTTGGTAAACCGGCCCGATTTCGTATTGTTAAATGTTCTAGAAAAATAGTTCTTAATATAATATTATATACAATATTTTTGAAAAAAGAGTAGTTTTCGTGTAATTGCTTTTGAAGTAAAAGTAATTTACTCAAATTTACTAAAAAAAAGTAATTTCCTCAAAACCGGCTACAAATTTTTTCTTTCAATTTTTTCTCGGACAGAGAATTACAAAAGTTAGAAATAATATGCGAAATCTGAATTGTTGTGGTACAGCCAGTTCTATTCTGCAATTAGGGGACCGAATAATTGAGAAAATGATAAAAAAAAAGTCTTAAATGCCTATAGGCAGCAGCTGGGAAGAGGACTGGGAACAAAATCAAAAAGTTAACCCCGACGAAACAGATTAGGAAACTAATAGAAAGTCTTTGCCGTTCTATAACACCACTAGTTTTCTTTAAACTTTTCATGGAAAATCGATGACTTAAACATCATTTTGCTCAATTATTCCGTTATTTTTTCACAAACTTCACAAATCTAATTTTCTGTACCTCTTTCGCGACGTTTTTATTTTCACTACTGGCGATTTTTATACATTATGGCAGTTGTGAGAATGAGTGCTTCACATTATGTTTGACAAAGTTTCTCGAAAACTCAAAAGTTTCTATGAAAATGAGCTTGTCATACCGGAATTTCAGAAATGTTCAAGCGTCATTTTCTCGAAAGAAGCTCCAAATTGTTTCTTTAATTTTTTTGTACGGATAGGTGCTAAATGGAGTGAATAATATGACAAATGCCACTTTCATGCATTCTTTTGTTCTTTCGAAAATCTAAAAATATATTTTTGTAATGTCTCATGCAGTGAATATAAATTACAGGCATTTCTCGTACATTCTCGCGTTAGTGAGTGCAATAGCTTCAAGTAATTTCTTATGAAGTTTCATGACATCTCAAAAGTTTGGGTGAAAATGAGCTTCAAAATGTGCATTTTTTGAGGAGTTCAAGCAACATATTCTTAAAACAGTCTCCAAATTTTTGAATGAAAATGTACATTTAAGACCAGATTTTACCTTTCTATAATAATATTAAAGTCATCTTTCAATTCTAGTATTATGGGTCCTAAAACTTGAGAAAACGTAACAAAATGTTATAGGTATCAATAGATGGCATCTGTGAAGAGGGTGGGGTAAAACCGAATAGGCAGCACAGAATGAGAAGATAAGGAAACTAAATAGTACGAGAAAGTCTGTGCCATTTCGTTGTACAACCAGTGTTTCTTGTTTTCATATCTGTCAAAAGACTTTTGTTGCAGAATAACTAGGGGATTGAATGCCATAAAATGTGCAATCATTCTTTACAAACAATGGGTTAAGAAAACGTTAAATCATATTAGTAAGCTAAATTTCAAATATAGTTAAAAAGGTCTTGCAGAACGGTATTAGGGACATTTATGGGTGGATTATCACTCATCTTAAAAAGATCCTTTCAGAAAACTAGATAATTGATTTGAGATTGTCGTTCTTTATTCTGAGTAAATATTAATAAATATTATCCTGCATATTCGAATATTAAGCATCGTGTTAGAACTTTCGCAATTTGTCTCTTTGAACTTTGGCGTTGTCTTTAAGCAGAACCATGGGCGCGGCGAGTTATTTTCGATGGTAAATTTTCGATAGTAACGTCATGCGCAGAAACCATTGCGCATCCACCCATTTCTCTCCACCTCCTATTCTGAATACCTTGGAGACCCCTACAAGCCTGTACTATTTATGAAGGTATAATGCCTTAGCGTAAGCGTAAGCCTAAGATAAGATGTTACGTCTTCAAGGCCTGTCACGTGACTGTTATTTCATAATGTCTCTCCCTTACGCATGGCACTAATACTCATTATCGTTGCTGACGTTTCGTTAAGGAGGTTAGGCGCCTGAAGCCATAGGCAACCCGGTGACCGCTTCGGTGTGACGGGAGTCTTGCGCCAACGCGTAAGGAGCTATTTGTGTTCCAAGCAAGAAAGGCTTAAAGGCAGAAGAAAAATACTCGGAAAGAAGAGCGTGCCCATTTGCACAGTAAATGAATAGAACATAGTGGCCGTAATCACGTTTGGGGGGTTTTTGCCAGCGCGTGCTGAATCGCAGAGCTTCGTCGCGTGCAGCGGCTCGCCTGTTCGCGTGCCGCGCTCTCAGCGGCAGCCAATC
The DNA here is from genome assembly GCA_031308135.1 of Acheta domesticus. Lineage (NCBI taxonomy): Eukaryota > Metazoa > Arthropoda > Insecta > Orthoptera > Gryllidae > Acheta > Acheta domesticus. Next base: position 191,252,394 of record JAHLJT010009436.1, on the reverse strand, counting down.
AGCCTCTCGGCAGCCGACGGCTCCGGTTGCCGGAAGAGAGACGGCTCAAGAAGCACTGACAGCTCTTAAGCGTTACTTGTTCGGCACTGAAGGTCCTGTGTAATATTGGGGTAGGAGAATGAAATAGGTCAGTTCGTGTTTTTGCCATTTGTATTTCAATGCGGGAACGTCTTACAAAATTGTCAAGATGATCGAAGTGGTATCCCATTAGTTTATTTTTTTCTTTCTTTCTGGAGCTTTTTCCAGGTTCAGGGGATGTCGATTTCGACTATCCGCGCAGGGTACCTACTATGTCGCTAATGGGGGCACATGTTAACCTTTATAGTGGACACACTTGCAGGTTCCTCGGTCTGTGGTCTCCAGACTCTCAAGGCCTTCCGCAACGACACACATACATGAAAGAGAAGGGACAAACAACCATTCCCACGGTGGGACTCGACCCCGCGACCCTTCCGACCGAGGCGCTGAGCCGGCACACGCTCTAGCCATCTCGGCCATCCAAGACGGCGGTATTCCATTAATTTTCATATTGCTATTATTTCATCTGCGTATCCGGTCGAACTGCTTCTGTCCGTGCCACGACGTAGTTCCACGAAGCGGTGGTGTTGTGAGCGCAAGCGGTGTCTGCGGAGGCGTGGCGCGGGGCGCGATCGACCCATGGCGCCGGGGCGGGCCGGGCCAGGCCGGCGGCGAGGCGAGCGTTGACCCAGGGCCGCGGGCGCCGCATCCGATATGCAAATGAGCCTCGTGCAGCGGCGACGCCCGCGTCCTTGGCGCGGCCTTGCGCCGCCGTGGGCCGGCCAGCGCCGCCTGCCTCAAGGAGCGGAGAAACAGCAAGGAGCAGATCGCCGCAGAGAAATAGCGTGCACTACGCGCCTGGGATATCGATGGCGCGAGTCTTTAACTTGCAGGTTATTGTTGACTTGCGGCAAAACAGTTCGAAAATATACCAACAGTTTGTTTTAAAATTTAATATTTTTTCTTTTAAGTTTCCTCAGGATGTTTGGCGTTGGGGAATTTTTTGTTTCAAATCCTGGTCTATTCTAATCCTCCACCTTCCCAACTAAATGAAACAGGGTGAGGAGGTGTTTGGCACAATTTTAATTGGCATACTGCTTTCTAATGGGAACAGGAAGGAAGGGTTAAAAATTGTACGTATTAAAACATATACACTGATTATAACATCAATTTAATTTGAAATAAAAATAAACTAGTGATATGCGCGTCATACCAATATTTTTCCCTCTCTTAAATTTTCAACTTCTCTTAATCCTCAATAATTACTCAGATTTTTAGAAAAGTGCAAGACAACACTTAAGTCTCTACATTTGAATGAAGGTTTGTAGAAAACTCTCAATCCATCAGAACAAATACGGTTGAAAAATGGCTTGGAAAGTTGAAACATATGCAAGAAAAATAGCTTAAACCCCCCTTGAAACAACTCTCAAAATATATTGTCTTGTAGGAACAGTGGAAAATACTAAAAAGATTCAATTCGTGGCATAAGTAAATCTAGAAACTGGGGAGGAGGATCTACAATTATTTGACAGGTTGTGATTTTTACTAAGTTTGGAGATTGAAAATTTTATATAATGCTTCCAGAGAGTAATGTACTTACAGTTCTTCAGGATGAATTTAGAATAAAGAATGAAAAATATGGCCGAGATTGTTAAAATTTTTAACATGGTATTGTTTTACTTTTTCGAGCCCGGGAGTTTTGTTTAGAAAGATTGATAATGTTTAACATTTCATGGGGAGAGATATAGTTATTTGAGGAATGTTGGAATTGAGAATCAGCGATGAGTTGTATGGGGAGAACTGTATGGGCAGAAGTGAGGACGGAGGGTGAAGGTTGCCGCAAAAAGGGTCTGTTAATGCTTCAGATATATCAGCAGATATTTTTTTTTTCATTTTTTGTGACTTGTGCAGATTATATTTTTTCCCGCAAGCATTGTTTTCGTAAATTTTCAGAGACAGAGAGAGAGGGGGGAGAGAGGGAGAGAGGGGGAGAGAGAGGGAGGGAGAGAGTGAGAGAGTGAGAGAGAGGGAGAGAGACAGGAAGAGATAGGGAGAGAGAGGGAGAGAGGGGGAGAGGGGAGAGAGGGAGAGGGGGGAGAGAGGGGGAGAGGGGGAGAGAGGGGGGAGAGGGGGAGAGAGGGGGGAGAGGGGGAGAGAGGGAGAGAGGGGGAGAGAGGGGGGGAGAGAGAGGGAGAGAGACAGAGTAACTTTTTGTCTATATTTAATAATTGTATGATTTTATAATATGATTTCGTTTCTTATAGTATTTTAGAGCTTTTATAGTCTTCGAGTGGATGCGTTTTTTTTATTTTCTCGTATACGCACGTATATACGGAGTAATATACGTAGTACAGGGAAATGTATGTAATGCTGCGTGAAAAAATGGCGAAATTTCGGCAGAAAAAAATTAATTGCCGGGCCGTGATAAAGAAAAATTGGATAAATCCAGTTGCTAAATTAAGAAAAAAATCCACTTCTAACAGTTAATAAAATAAGTTTTGAAGCGTTTTAAGGAGGTGGGACCCTCAAATAAATTATGTACAAGTAATTTATTTAAGAACTGCGAATGAATACGTGACAGAATAAGGGAGAAAACGCAATTTTCGACACGAAACAATGCCGGGGACAAAAGACGAAAGAGTCAGTGTGTTGTTTTCCGGAGTTTTCGTGGTTATTGCAAGTAGCTAGTTGACCACATGGAGCATGGATTTCGTAGAGAACGTGTCGAGACTGGAACGTGTTAAGAAGGCGTTTAGATTGTGTTATGGGATTTCATGAGTGAATACGAATGGTGGAAATTATGGACTTTTGGAATGAAGATCCAGACCTGTGGAACTTCGGAGGAGAAAAGGTGGTATGACTGGCGATGTGATGCCCATTGTTGCCAAAGCTTCAGAAAGGGAAGTGTTCTAATTTTCTTTTGATTGACTGGCGGCATAACTCTCTAAGAAGGCCAAGTTGTGTATTTTGAGAAACGACAGAAAGAACCAGTAATTATTCAAAGTAATTGTAAAAATGGCCATGTTTAAAGGAAACGCGCGCAGTATGAATGAGTGTTTTGAATGTTAAGTGTGTGTGATATAATATTTATGTTGTATGTTCATTTGTTTACGTTCATGTTCAAGGGTAATTTTTTAATTACATGTGTTTCATTAACGATGTCATTGGTGAGAAGCGGCAACGATGCCATTATAGTTCATGAATAAACCCACTACGACAATTGATGGTGGCTTTGATATCAGAATTCTCATGTTCTTTATTTTTTGCTACGTATTAATACCCTGCAATTACAATGCATACCATACCCTGTACAGGCGGCTTCGCACCCTACGATCCTAAATAAAATTTCTGTAAACGGTTCAGGATGGTAGGTCACATGCTCTTGCAGTTATAAGAAAACAATAAACAAGAAAAGTAATAAAGTAAGTAAACAAAATTGATATGAATTATTGAAACGAAAAGAGGAAAAAAAACACGTTCAGTTGCAGTGGCACGCCAACGTGGGGCGAAGTAGAACATTATTTATTTATAATTAAATATTAAAAAGAAAAGAAAAACCCTCCCCCGTACCGTTTTACTATTTAGGTGACGTTGCTTTAATTTCTGGCATATTCACTAAGATTGCAGAGCCAAAAAACGATTTTGGAAAGTTCTGTGTATCTAATGGTTGGTTAACAAATTATCAGTTCCCCATCAGAAGAGTCGAATGATGCCTCATAAGTCTCGGGAAGTGGTCTAACCGTGAGTGACGGATTTGCGCGCACGCATGCACACCCCCACCACCCACTCACACACACGCAAACACGCACATGCACAACCACACATGCACACATGCACATTCGCAGTTACTCAAATAGTGTATAGCGATTGTAAATTTTAACAACGTGAGAGAGATTTTTTAAAAAAATGTGTGTAAGTTTTAAAAAATCCAAAGAATACGTCAAAATAATGTTTACATTTTCTTCTATAGAGCACTTAGCACAAAAAATTGAACAAAAAAATTGGAACCATTTTTGAAAAAATGCGTTTTTAACATTGCCCATATTTCACTCAAAATTACGCGAAAACTACTAATACATTAAAATCAATGAACATGACATTAATGAAACAACTAATTGTGGAGAACAAATTTAATTTGAAGAAAATCCCTCCCTTCCGTAAAGTAGTGGTAGGAAGACGTCGAAAAAAATCAAACTTTTGCAATGTTGAAAATTCAGATTAAAATGTGAAAATGGAACCGGTGCCATCTTTATAATAGAATTTCACTATATTCTTACGAGAAATTTAAAGAAAAAATTGGAGCCATTTTCAAGAAAATAAGGGGCTTCATGTAAAGCACCCCCAAAATTTACGCACAAGCTGAGATTCATGTATATGACTCAAACAACATAATGCATTGAAATTGATAAATATTAATTACACTGCAAATCAAATCATATTAAATGTATGGACCAAACACATGGAAATTAAGGAAAAAACATAAATGAAGGAGACTACAAATGGATTTTTGAGAAATTTTGGAGTACCTAAAATGGAACACACAAGAATGAAGAAATGTCTAAGCAAGTGCAAGTTCAAAAATCAATAATATTATAGATGAAATGGAAACACGAAGGCTAAAATGGTTTTGTCACATGAAAAGCCTTGATTATGTGAGATGGCCCAGAAAGATTTTTGTGAATGGTTTGCATTATACGGAAGAAAAAGGGAAGTTCCAGAGAGGAACGGCAGAATCAGGTTTTTAAATTAAAATAAGAGGTCTAGAGGAGAATGAGTGGAATGATAGAAGGGATTATAGATTGGGATGCGAGTCGTCGCCGCATGAGCTGTAAAATACTCGCATGATGAAGACGAAAGGGATAAAATGGAAGCTTAAAAAATTAAGCTCTCTGACGTCAAAGAAATTTCTCATTTTTAAGGACCTCAGAGATGTAATTGATGTTATATTACCTTGAATATTGAATTCTTTAGGAGGAAAAGTCGACTAACACGAATCGTTCTTCCTAGACTACATAACCTCAATTGTTTTCTTAATAAGTAATCACTTCTGTAAATAATATTCCATGAATATTTCCACTCACCAATTACTCCAAGTCTGTACACATTCTTGCCAGTAGTTAGAACAGCAAACCTCATCCCTGCCTGCCGCTTCAATCAAAATTCCGAAATCTCTTCAATATATTGAAAATACAATTATCTTAGCTATTAGTTTCCACAAATACAACAGTTGCAGTTGGTCAGTATGCCCTAGTAATAAGAATTAGCCTTTGCTGATATTTCCCAACTTACTCTTATCAATTGTCGTAAACAACGACTACTGCAATGCAGTTCAATTGATTAATTGATTGATTGGTGGTTAGTGATTCCGGGCTCGTCAACGGCGAAGGTAATTTGTCCTGTAAGTGTAGTTTATGATTTCCCTAGTGAGACGTCAGTGGTCTTTCCCCGCTGGGTGGCGAGATCCGGCCCCGATCTACCGAAGGGGTTTTCCATAACCAAGTATCTCCCACCAGCGCGACGCCCCAGCCGGAGCCCCGTCCCAAACCGGTCTCCCGGCATGTTTGGTGGTGAAATTCATGTTAGTGTTAGTGTAAGTGTAAGTGTAAGTAAGGAGTGTGGATAAGACAAGGAAGACGAAGGAAACATCGCGCGTGGCCCGTTTATTAATCTGAGCCCCGGTGGGATGCACGCATCGCGTGGCCTCATGATGGCCTATTCGCGAAACAGGAATAATAATAATAATAATAATAATAATAATAATAATAATAAATAGTGTTAATAACAATAGTAGTAGTAATAAAAATTAGCTGGGCCCATGCGCACATTATGCTATTTGTAAATAATAGTTCTAAAAGCGCTTTATACTGGATTCTATCTTAACAGCCAAACCCTGAACTGTGCGTTACAGCATTATACGCCTAGTAAAAATTGTACACGAGTAAATATTATCATGGCTAAGAGTTAAGATTAAATTTCACGGAAAATCGAATAGTCCTACCCATCTACCTCCGGGTGCCCCCACCAGTTCCTCACATGTTAATACTTGTCCCTCCAAACTCGTATCCTTGCGAGACTACGGAGTAGTTCCTTATCCATCACACCTACATTTTTGTGTCGATGGTTTCTTGTAAACATGTTTTTCCTACTTTCATAAAAAGTAGAGGAGAACAGTTTGAATTTTTAACCATCAAGGAAAATGTTCTTCTCAGAAGAAGGAAGTGCAATTCATGCTGTATTCGGATCAGATAAAGCGAGAAGATTTTTTGCATAATTCTTGCTACATAATTTAATAAAACAAGACGAATACGTTCAGCTACTTATGAAGCAAAGTTTTCGATTTCTGATATATTCTTAAGTTTAGGAATATTCAAAATCGACATTGTAACATGATAATTTCACTTTCGACAGAACATACATCACAGTATACTATTCAATAAATATTGTAATTCTTCTTTTAATATTGTTCATATCAACTTAGTTACTTTTGATGAAGCACTTATGACAGAATTGATAAACAAGTATTGGGAAATACGTGTTTGACTGACTATGATTCAAAGGATACTTTAGCAATAATCTTCATTCAACAATCAATATAGGTTACTCTTTGAAGCCAATCTAATCGAATCAAGTAAGTGTGCTGGCACGTCCGAAATTTTCCACAAAAATACTACGATCAACGTGATTTGTCTGTATCTGTGAAAAAACCTTGTTCATTTATAATGCCGTACACCAAGAAGGATTTTACACCGCAGTTTGTTCTGCTAATAGAATTTTGTATTCAAGAATTGTTACATACCAAGATAAGGCTTTTTATCAATTTTTCCTATTAATCCAGTCAATATGGTGAAATTATAAAGTTGATTATCATCCCTTTTCCATGACCCAATGATATTTTGTGAAATAACCACATGGAATTCCAGGTGGTATTCCACGATCGCATTCCTTCTTTGAAGGACAGAGGCGGCTCCATACGTTCTGTAGTGTCCAGATATTGTACATGTCAAAGAGGGAGATCTTACCTAATCGTGTCAAGGATCTGCATCCTGCAACCATTCTTCTCGAGACTAAGAGTGACGTTCTAGGGACGCCCGTGTCAGCGATTGTGTCCTAGTAAGAGCAGGCATTTCGTCGCCCATGGGCCTGAGGTTCGACAGCACATACTAAAAGATATTGAGCACAAGCTGGCTTCATATTTTCTCATTAGCGCAGACGAGACCTTTTGCTCATAGTCATGTGCCTTGAAAGCTGTGCCAATGGACGCGAGTCATCTGGCACAACTTGACCTGCCAATGAACGTGAATGGCAACGGTGTCCTTGGACGCAGGAACAGGCCTGTCGAGATCAAAGCCCGGAGGCCGCGGTGGGCGGGGCCGGGAGGGACATCGACCGCCCCCTCCCCGTCGCACTCGCGCCTGGCGCCGCCGCCACCGCCGAAGCGCTGATGGATGGAGGTGGCGGCGACCGACAGCGCCTCCAAGGCACTGAGGCGGACAATGCGTCTCCCTCCCCGCCCCCACCCCCTGCCGCGCCGCCCGACTCGCTTCGTTCCGCCGCGGGTGGTGAAGCCATGCACCGTATGCTTCTGTCGTAATATTTTAATTAAATACAATTCTTTTTCTCACATACGAGAGACATTCCATAAGACATGGTGACTATATTACATCAGCCAATACAGGAATAGAGTGGGGAATAGAAATCACACTTTATGCGATTGAGGTCACTGGAATGTTCTTGGAAATCCTGACTCAGAATTGGTTCTTGGTAATGCTTCAAACGAACAGGGAAGTTGAACGATGAGGATATAGAAATTATTGTTTCAATAGCTACAAAAGGAAAAAAGGTATATACTCACAGCTTACACTCTTTAAAATAATTCCTGAAGATTTCCACTCATCTTTTCCAATCATGAGTTATATGCCATTGGCTGTGGGCGATTCGTCTATGGGTCCACCTCTTGTCCACTGCGCGGCAACTTAGCAGTTGGCGACGCCAAGACCTCCACACTAAAAACGTTTGAAACGCTGCGGGAAGGCAATGTTCAGGCCTTTTCGTAGCTATGTATGATATTGTCGAGCATTTCCGATACGTGAAACTGCAATTTCCACATGCGACCGCTGTCCCATTTCATTTTTCCACTTCTTTTTCCTTCATACATTTATCTTCGAGCACAAACTTTAGCATACTAACTTTTGGGTGTGTTGCCAACTAGGCACTAATGTACACACATGTGATTTGGTGATTGCATTTCAGACTTGTACCCAAGGTTTCCAAGGAAATTACTGAACTAATCACGTTTCTGGAATTTTGAAAGACATACCATAGTTACCGAAGGACTTCGTAATCACATAGATTAGAATTCCAAATGAAGGATAGCCTTCTTTCCAGTTTCCAAATAGCATAGTTAATTTAAGGGCATATAACTATCGTAATATAATTATGCATTTTGAATGTATCTCCTTTGTGAACATTGAGAAGATAAACATAAAAGAAGGACAATATAAGCGGTTTATCAGTGATATGGTCTTCTGGAAGTTTACATCTTAAAAGAAGATACGGGCGCCCAGAAATTTCATTAAATTGCTGAACATGGTGCCTATTGCTCCCATTACACTGCATCAACCGTCGACGCCGTTGTTAAACGATTATTTTCAACCATCGCATCCTCGAGAACACCTGATCAGTTTCGGCTAACGTCAACTGGTGCCAAACGGATACTAGTTCTGTTATGATGCCCATAACAAACTGGTTATTAAAAATTTGATAAAAACGCAGTGTTAACAGTAAATATTGTTCATAGATGGACATAGTACTCGTATATTTTAAATACACTACTTTCTCGATGTTAGGATTATCCACAACGTTTGTTTTCAAGATGGAAATTGATCATTTGCACGATTACCTAAGTTTCTTTTAATTCTATTTATTTAAATGCAAATAAATTTAAAATACATAAGTCATAACCAATCACAAACAACTCCTTTTTTACAATCTATACATAACATTAGTCCTATTACATTTTACATTTATAACATAAACTATATATTTACGAACTTTCTTTATACTATGCAGACTAAATAGCAAAATTCCTTGATTCGAAAGGAATTTCAAACAAATTTACTTGTACTAGATTCAATAACTCGTCAAACTTGATACCACAGGGTAGTCTGCATTTGACTACATCATTTATCAGCACATCTGTTCCCCTGAGCCAGTGACTTACTCATTTGACTCACAGATCAAATTGAGCTCTCCACAATTTACAAATTGCTGTACAAGACTGTACCAAAATGGTAAAGCTAGAAACCCTTCTTATGACTTTCCGCTTTTGTGTAACAATCTCTCGATATCGGAGGGAAAAAGGTTTCAACGCAAAGGACATCACAACTGTTCGAAAAATGAGTTGGAGTGAATGCAGATCGATGGCAGCGAGGACAATGAGCCAATGGCGCCTTCGGGCAGCGCCTGCTGAGTCCCAGTGCTTTGCGCTGCACCTGTGGAGATGTCAAGCCACTTTCCCTGCCCGCCTGGCGTCCACACAATAGAAGCCACCTCCACTCACCAAGTGGCAACTAATGGTACCCCCCCCCCCGAAAAAATAAAAGTTCTGTTCTGCGAAATACTTCCGACTTGTCTCTTGCAGGACTTTTGTTTGAACTTATAGAAATTTTTTACGATTTTGTGAATGCATATAGGTACATTCTTTTTTTTTAATGAAATCTTTCTAAGTTTCTTTCACAGAAGACCCACTGGCAATTTGTAAATTTTTACCTGGTGTACTATTCACTATTTTTTGTGGATTTGATTGCTCTATTTTCTCACCCGTTTCAGCACGTTAAGCTTAATGGAAAGGTTTCAATGGTTAACACTTATAGTAGTGTTTTCTTTTCTCAGAATCTCAGGAGTAAGGTAACGGGGGGTAGCATTGCCTCATCTTTCTTTTAAAATTCTACTTTGTTATATCAATCTTCACAATAATTATTTTGACGCTTTAATCCTTCATAAAAGTACAATGTTTCTTCAAAATACTGAAGTCACAGCTTCCATAATTTGAAAGATTTTATCACTTTTTTAAAAGCAAGAAAAGTGGCAATGTTACCCCGCAGGGGTCAAATATTGCCACCGCTATTTATTTCCAAGTCTCTGGCAATATTTAAATGTGTGAGAGTTGGATGGGAAACAGAAACACAAATATGCATCAGAACATTATTAGTCTTTGTTTTTTGATTGTTTAAATACTCTAAACAGGGATAAATAGTGCTTTGAGAACTTAGTCTAAAAGTAAGTTTTATTAACTGTTTTACATTAAATAAAATGCCATAGGGAAATAGTGTTTTTCGTTTTTGTATTAAAAATAAAATTTGATCAAATTTTACTCCGGAAAGCTAAGCAACAATGTCATATTGCAGAATAACACACGTCATTTAAAGTGGACCTGCTAATTCCATATAGTTCAATAGCCTTTTCCTACTTTATTTTCCACTATTTTACTTTTTCCATTGCTTAGTGTATTTTAACTTCATCATAAGTTTGCAAACCTTAGAAAGTGGATTTTTTATTTGTATACGTGGCAAAGTTACAGTGCAAGTATGGCGACAACAAAAAGTAATTTTGTATCAAACGTAACGAATCACTGTTTACGAACCATATGCTTTAGAAATGATACATCAACACACAAATGTCAATTAATTCAATGTAAGAATTTCTTCTCAAAAGACATAAAAGTAGGGCCAAGATGGCCAATATAGGCGAACCCCAAAATTCCGTTACAGATTGCTAAAATTATTAAGTTTAATTTACGGAGGTAAATAATAATATCATTTTTTTCATATTCCACTTTACACCGTACTTGTTTCCCAATAGTTTAAAAACAAGAACGTGTCGCCCATAACAGAAGTTTGCAACAACATCTGAAAATGATTTTCTTGTATTCCCGTGGAAAAAAAGATGTTCGTTTACATACAAACTTCTCAAATCTGAAGAAGTTTTTGGGATTTCACAAACAATATGTAAAGCCTCTCACTCCTATCCTTATTGTTAGATTTCTTCTTCTTTTTGCATTTCTTCTTCTGTGTTAGGGCGCCATCTCGAGGCGAACGTAAGCTTTCATAATCCTCTTAATTTGCTTTTGAAGCCACGGCACACTGTAAACGCGACCAATCACATCGCGCTCCCCGACCCCGCCGCCATGGCCTCTGACGCCGTGGGCACATGAACAAGCCTACCGCGAGCGAGCGCAGGACACTCGGGAGCCCCGTACTCGAGTCTGAAGTGCTCGAGCGAGTGAATGGCACGCCTTGCAGATCTCTACAGTATATGCTATTATTATATTTTGTCTTGTTTATAATGAATAATTATTAAGTGACGACATAGCATGCCTAGGACATATCATATTTACTTATCTATATCGTTTATTTCATCTCCATTAATCCAAAATTAACGAAGTTTCGATTAAGAGATTTGGCTGCATCACAATACACTATACATATTTACAGACATTTTAGGTTACAACTGTAACCCAATGCAACAAACGATTGTATATAATGTGTCTAAGAGAGGTAGCTAACTATGAGAACTCAGCCAGCAAATAAATGAACGATAGAAACTGTGCTACTTAAATTTTTTGAAGTTGTGGCAATGTTTCACCCATAGCAATGTTACCCGTCGTTACCTTATATTTGAAAAATGTGAGAAAATCAGGGGCAAGTAGTGTGAATTAAACTGACAGTAAGATTTGAAGATTTCTTGCTTACAGACAGTTGTGATTGGTTAAAGTTTGAATCAATTATTTTTTATACCACTGGACACAGTACGTGGGTGAAAGAATCATTATAAAACGAGCTGCAGCCATCTCAAAAAAGAATTTTACAATGGAAGTAGAAGAAAGCACATAACATTAGCATCCGTCATTCTAATATTGTTTTTATTTATTTACAACAAAATAAAACAGTTTTTAAAACATTGAATATTGCATGTTGTGTAATGGGGAGAAATACAACATACATACGTTTTCATGTGCTCCAGAGTTCTTATCCTACGCTCTCCTACACAGTTGATTGATGAATAAAACTTACTAACGAGCGTGATTAACAACATATGAAAACAATAAAATTCTCGCTCCCGAGTTTCAAAAATCGTATTCGCATTTGTTGTTCTCCACGTCTATCGCTTTTATTATTCATGTGCGTAATTGGAGCGCTGGCGTTTGCAGGTCGAGTCTGAGCGACAGCGGGAGCGCGGGCGCGGGCGCGTGGGCGACGGCGCGGGCGGGCGCCGGCGCGGGCGCGGGCGCGGGCGCGGGCGCTGGCGCGGGGCGGCCGCCGCCCCCGGAGGACAACATCAACGTGGCGGTGCGCGTGCGGCCGCTCAGCTCGCGCGAGCTGCGCCTGGGCGACGACAGCGTCGTGCAGTTCCCGGGCAACGGCCAGATCGTCGTGAGTACTCTATTTTTTTTATACAAATTTTTAAGACGCATAATTAAAGCACCATGGTACGTGTCAAATAGACAAATTAGAAAGGAGTTGAACATAGAAAATATAACTACTTACATTAGTAAACTATCAGCAAAATTTTTTGAAGCATTACCAGAAGCAGAATGCGTTAAAAACTTCAATCTAGGACGATCAGCAGAAGGCAAAAATTATTTCAAGGTTCCCCAAGGACAAACTACGCCCTCCATAAACATTCAAATAAGAAAGCAAATTGAATAAAAAAAATGATAATCTTACAGGCATTACATTCAATGATAGAATATTACAAATTCAAAATGAGGTTTAAAAAAACATTTCAAACACTAAATCGTAACAAAGTGAGAGGGAGCTTCAAATAAATGAACTCCCCGCCTGCCTATGCCCTAACCCTGTTCTAGTGTTAAATAATTAAAAACTCTGTAAAATCAATGGATTGAACAGACAGAAAATAAAGCTGTTAAAAAAAAGTACTCTCTCTTATTCCAGCAAGCTGTTCAAACTCAGTGAAATGTAGCGGGTTACCGTCGTCAGTTGTCTTCTCCAAGCAACGGGGTTTTATGATAGAAGACTAAACCAGGGCTGTCCAACGTGTAAGGTCTCAAGGGCCGTAACTAAAACCTTTAACATGGTTGCGGGCCATATTTTCATTACTCGGGCGATCCACATGTGTCCCCGCATTGTTGATCTCGCTAGTTTGCCCGACTCCTATGAAACGGGGGAGGGGCGAGGGGGATCGAACCATGCGTGATAGCAGGCCGTTCCATGCATAACGCAGTGAACACACGGGATGATTTTGAATTTTTGAATTTACAAGAAATAAATCCTTAAATCTAAACATAACCTATTTTTACGTTAAGGGGGGGGTTGACCACAATAGGCTGCGTGCGCTAGGCGCACAGTGTTCTCGCCTGACATATACGCAAAGGACTTTCACGCTTGATTAAAAACCGTTCGTGAGCTACAATAAATGGCACCGCGGGCCGCGGGCCTCCTGTTGGACAGCCCTGCCCGAAACGATTAAACAGTATTCTTTGCGAGGTCGTGGAGACTATTTCGAAAGATTCTCAGATGCAAATGTACGCATGCTACGCTAGGTATATTTACAATAATAACTTCGAAGTTATTAAAAATTTAGTAAGTAGTAAGCTGTAAGACAGAAGCCACAAAATAAACAGTTATTTTTGGTTATTGAGAAAGGCTTCAATTTTTCTCGAAGAGGAAGTCATCGTCGGGAAGTCAATAGTACGTAACTGTGACGCGTTGACAATTGACGTTACTTCAGCTTTATACCAGCGCGAGGTTTCTTTCGCAGAGCGGGGTTGGGGGGAGAATGACTGACTACGTCATATTGCCAACTCTTACAATTCTAATTGGGATGACTATTGGGGCGTCGTTAACCATTTACATAATGTGACTTATATGTGTTTAATAATGTGAATAATACAACAATAGAAAACAACCATAAGTCAAATATCTGTGGTTAATAATACTGCTTTTAATGATGCTAAAGTACTTACATTCTTAATTGTTATCGGCGTCTAAAGAATTTCTCCCAGAAATGAAATTCGAAAATACAAACTGTAAAAATCAAGAAAAAGTCAAAACCGTCGTATACGAGTAAATGATGTGAAACGGGAGGGAGCAGCGAAAACGCGCGGTCTGAATTCAAATTGGTATGCAGCTCTATCTTACCGTATAGTTCTGAATATGTCCATACTTTTTAACAAGTCCGTGTTTAGTGGTGCTAGCTAGGCAGCGGACTAGGGAGCTCAGAAGTCAAGATAACAGGCGTGAGGTTACCAGAGCGCGGACGCCCATTACTCGCACGCAGGGAAGAACCCTGCGGTGGTGCCTATCTCACGTGTTAGATCTTGTTCAGGGTCCAAGTTGGATACCCCTTATTCCCTGAAGATGGAAGTTGGACACCCCTGATCTAGTTGAAAGAGGTCGAAGAAGGAAGCGTACTTCCTGTTTCAGCGTTGATGTACAGGATCTGACACCAGCCATTCCTATCACATATAAGAAAAAAATATGTCACATACTTAATACAATATTGCGTTAATGATTTGCATTGTTCGTTTTCTGTTAAACATTAAGGCCCATCCTGAGCCTTGATATACCAAATTACCTCACAAAATTGACCCCTGCTTCGGCTACCAGTGACACAGAATAGTATAATATGCTGTCTGGGGGCTTCGATTTTTCCAAGCGACACTGGCAAGGAGCGATAGCGCGATGACAGCAGGTGCGCCCGCATGCTCGCGTGTGGGTGGTTCACCTTCATTACAGTTAGGTAAACGTGATCTGTGTGGTTGTTCTTGGCAATACAAATATTAGGTTTCTTTTCCTGCGTCATAAAAACTTTAATTCACTGACTGAACTTGATCACTCGCGAATAATATCCTGTATTACTCAATGAACGATTATTGCCAACGAAAGTACCAATATCGAATTTCATTTATTTTTTTTACATTTTTTGTTCCAATTTCATTAGTGGATAATTTCAACTACTTTCATTAAAGTCAGTCGTGCACTGCTGCAGCATCCGCGTCACACGCCTCTCTAAGTAATCACAAAGGATAGTGCTTGTAATATATTCGCTTCTACCTTGAAAATTAGTGGATACTTGGACGTATTCTCTGTTCATTATTGTGACAAATGCGAGAATTGCGCCCGTTTTATTTCATGCTGTCCGTTATAGAGAACAAATGCTGCCATTAAATACACGAATTTATAACGGGAAGTAAGAGCGTTCGCTATTGAGAAGTATTAAGTGATTACTGAAAGAAGGACCCGCTTTGTTAGGTACTACTTGGACATTGTTGCCAACATAAGCGCAGGTTATGTCCATGGACTCATTTTGTCAGTGCGTTCATTTACACGGTGCTAACCCATTTTGTCAATGCGTTCGTTTACAGTTAGCTATTTATTTATTTATTTACGTCAAAAACAGTTAAAAACTGTGTGTGACGAGCTATGGGGAGAAGTGAATTGTTTGCACGTTTTCATAATTCTGTGATCTCTATCCTAAACCATCTTCTAGTCGAATTTTGAATACAGAAAAGAGCGTTTTTTTCACGTTTTGTTGACAAAATATTCGCTCCTATATAATAAAATATATTTTCAAAGGTAAATTAGCTATAAACTCCTGCCCTGAACCCTCATGTTCTTCATGAAATAATAATACTTTTTGCCGCTATAATATAGAAAAAGATAATTTGAATAACTATATTTACCACTGAAATTCAGAAGACGTGCACAAAGAATGAAGTTACATTTATGTCCAGAAGCAAAACAAGGGACCAACTCAGCATTTGCTCAAGGATCAGGGAAACTGAACGAAAAACCTGATCGAGATGGGGGCCATCAACCCAGAAATGTCAATTCAACCATCAACCCATTGTGTTCAATTCATTTAAGTGGGCATTCCATTTGAGGTTTGACTGAATTGATAGACCTAAAAATTTTGTTACATTAACATCAGTCAATGGCACACCGTTCATTTTCAATGGAGTACAGAATTTTTTATTTGAAATGGAAAACTGCACTGAAACAGTTTTCTATTTACTATTAATTTGTTATTACGGAACCAATTTGAAACATCTGATATTGTACTATTTACGGTTTCTTTGTTGCAAAGAATATTTGTATCATCCGCAAAGAGAACTGTTGCGGGACTCCACGTGCAATTGGCAAAGAACCGGAAAGGTGTGTACATAAAGTTCCATCATTCCAATAAGGTATTTCTACTCTCTGAGATCGTTGTTTAAGGTACGAACATAGCCAATCTAGAGCAATACCACGGATTCCATATGAAGGTAATTTTGAAAGTAAAATGTTATGATCAATGACGTCATAAGCTTTTGAAAGATCTAAAAATATTCCAATAGTTGCTTCGTTTTGATCCAATGATGAGGCAACATCCTTAAGAAAAGAAAAAATGGCTGTTTCCATAGATTTTGATTTCCGGAATCCATGTTGGCAATTTGAAAACGCGTCGTGTTTATTGAGAAAGGTTTCCATTCGCACATAAAAAGTCTCTCTAATATTTTTGAAAAAACTGACAAAAGAGAAATTGGCCGATAATTTTGAATTTCATTTTTGTTGCCTTTTTTGAAGAGCGGCTTAATCTTAGCTGTTTTAAAAATATCTGGAAAAATTCCGGTGCATAAGGATGCATTAAATATGTGAGTTAACGGGTTCATAATGGCTGGCGCACACGTCTTTTACAAACAATCCGGAAAATCATCTAAACCGGCCGAATATTTATTTTTTAATTTACCGATTATTTTGAGAATTTCATAGGAAGAGGTTTCGGAAACGAACATTGTGTCTAATATTTTTAGGGAAACATCAGATGTTGAATTTTGTGGCTGAAAACCCTTAGTGAGATCGACAGCAATTCTCGAAAAGTATTGGTTAAAGAGACTAGCCACTGTTGCCGGATCGTTCACATCTCTATCGTTATCTTTTAAAACAACATTGGACCAGATGGGATATTCAACGAACATCTAAAAGGATCATTAGATATACTACTCCCAGAGATCACAGACCTAATGAACTTATGCTTGAAATTGGGAAATATACCAACTGGATGGAGAGGCTCCATAGTGAAAGTACTGTATAAAGGGAAGGGTGACCCAAGTGATCCCAACCTATACAGAGGTATCGCCCTAGAAAACAACTTCCTCAAGATCCTTACTAAACTAATTGCAAGCAGACTAAACAGGGAAGCCACTCTTAAAATCCCGGAAGAACAGTTCGGATTTAGAACAGGGAGAAACACACTCCAAGCAGTACAAAACTTGATTGGAGATATAGAAGATGCACTGAGACCTACTTCTGGAAAATTCCATGCAGTCTTCATCGATTATGCAAAGGCATTCGACACGCTTGACAGAACCATCTTGTCAACAAAGCTAGAGTCAATCATAGAAGAAAATAAGGAACTAGTGACCCTGATTCACAACATACTCAGAGTTAACACCGTAAAAATCTCAGATAATATAACAATGTCGAAGGAAATAATCCAAACTAACGGTGTGCTCCAAGGAGACCCTTTAAGCCCTCTGTTATTTAACATTGCCACTTACGACGTGGTCCAGAGATTAAGACAAGAGGCAGAGACAGTAAGGATTTACATATACGCAGACGACATGGTCATAGGAACACATAGCAGAACTGAACTTCAGAGAGCAATTGATGCTTTGAAACTATGGGCAAAGGAAAATAAGTTAAAAATCAACACCAGCAAGACGGTGCAAATGATCTTTAGGAAAGGTGGAAGAATAGCAATCGATGATAGAGTAACAATGGACGGAGCCCCACTACAAATAGTACACTCTTTCAAATACCTCGGTGTAACGCTCCAAACAACAATGAAGTCCTTTAAACTGCATACAAAGTCAAGAGCTGCGGCAGCCACTAAAGCCATATACGACATTAAATCATTGAACAGGTTATCCCTACAATCAGCAGTAAAGCTATTCAAAGCCAAAATAGTCCCCATCCTCACATATGGAATCGAGCTGACATGGGAGAAGCTAACCACAAACGACCTTCGCACTATAGAAGCAGTAAAATCCCGCTTCCTAAAAACTGTCCTCGGGGTTTCCAAATATACGAAATCCAGACTTGTATATGAACTTGCAAAGGAATCCTTCCTACTAGAGGACTTGCGCCTAGAACATAACCTGCCATCGACCAGTTGCTATACAAGGGTACTGCTAGAAAGAGTGGAGAAACGAAAGGAGATATGGATAGACTTCTACTCCACGGAAGCCATGGTGGACCGATCCTGGACGGAAGCCAACCAAGACCTTCGACACTTCGTCAATTCCCTAGCGACTCATGGATATCACCACAAAATCTGTTCAACAAAGACATACCATCAACCTGATGAAAACTGCGTATGTGAACTGTGCTATCAACCTTGTGACCGGTATCATATAACTCAGTGCAGAAAAAGAGACATACCAATTATTAAACTCTGTAAAAACTAAGCTATAATTTCTTTGTACAATTTGTACGCGTTTCTATTATTATTATTAAAACAACATTCTCTGCAAGGTTTCAAGTTGGTTTGGTCGCATTTTTTACTATATCCCACATTGATTTTGTTTTTTTATTTGAGTTCAAATATCCTGATCGTGTTTCATGATTTTAGCCTGCCTTATAACTTTTCTTAACAATGATTTGTATTCTTTAAAGTAGAGGCGGAAATCTTGAGATACGTTATGATGCTTAGAAATGAAAGAAAGAACTCGTTTGTTTTTACATGATGTTCTAATCCCTTGTGTTATCAAAGAATTGATTTTCCGTGAAATATTTAATTTTCTTTTCTGAAAAGGAAAGCAAGTGTTAAAATGAAATGATAGCGTTGAAAAAAAAAAGAATAATATTTATCGTTTGTATCAATAGTATTATAACTCCCTCCCATGACTCCTGTAGCAAGTAATCAATGAATAATTTAATTTTACTTTTAGAAAACACTCTACTCATACGTATATTATTTATTATGTCATTGCTCGCATTTCGTATAATGATAAGAATTTGTGCATCGTGGTCACAATCTTTTTTTTTCAATTTCATGTCGAGTAGTAGTTTTGTTAATTATAATTTGATCGATTGCCTTCTTTGAGTTTACTGTGATCCGTGTAGGTACTTTTATTGTAATATCTAAACTGAAGGAATTAATTAAATTAAGAAACTGCTCTTTCTCGCAAGATTCGACCAGAAAATCAATGTTAAAATCTCCGCATACAACAATGGATTCAAAAGAGCGATTGATGACTTTGATTAAGTGTTATCTCTAGTTTTTCTAAGAACAAAATATCTGTCTAAGAACAATCTGCTGCTCTCTTTGTTGGAGGCCTGTAGATGCAAAGCAATATCGTTTTTAGCATAGGAAGATGTACAACAGAAATTTCAAAAACATTTTCAACAGAATACTCATTGAATTCCGTCAAGAAGATAGAATCAATATTATTTTTAACGTAAATACAAGAACCTCCATATGCAGGATTTTTATCAGATTCTCTTTTTCTACGATAATAGCCTGCGAGGTAAAAGTTTGGAATTTGGAAAATGCTAAGTTCATTAGGAGATAACCAATGTACTGTAAAGCAAAGAACAGTTTTTTAAATTTAAATCGCTCTGTAGAGCTGCCTCGATAAACTCAGTTTTATTTGAAAGGGATTGAACATTATGGTGCAACATCTTTATTTTTGCAAGTACCTACACGAATGTTTTTCTGCTGCATTTGACTGTAGTTGCTATATATTTACTCCATTTTTACATCGAGTGCGTGGTCGAAGGTTGTAATGTGCCCCAGCAGTCACAGGTTGTGAGGAAATAGGGGCGTCATTGGTAGTGGGAATGGAAGAAACGGGAGTAGGTTCACAAGAGGGGGTAAGAGGGTTCAGAATAAGGGTGGGGGGTGGAGAACATAAGGAAGGTGAAAGGGATGGATTTTTGGCAGGGGGCTGCGTAAACTGGAGTTGATGATGTATTGTGCAAGCTTTTCACCGACTGCATGTTTTCCAGCAAGGTTCATGTGGAGACCGTGCCGGGTGAAGTGTTTTATTGAGAGGAAATTCATTTCAAAAAGTGTTACATCTGTTTCTCTCAGTTGCAGTTTTAGTTGTTGGTTTGCGTGCTTAATCTCGCTGCAGAGTGTTGGTCTGTTGTACCAGAAGGGCAGAGTCGAGACTACAATGTTAGTATTTTGGGCGACACATTTGTAAACGGATTCATCAGTATCTCTTGCAATGTCATCGTCCTAAATAACGTTGATTTGCTTCGTGGTATGTCATAGTAGTCCCTTATTAGAGTAACTTCTCTAAACCCGAGCTCTGTTCCTGGCAGCTGGACCCCACGGAGGCCGGGCAGCGGGCGCGCGTCTTCTCCTACAACGTGGTGTTCGAGCCGGGCGCCACGCAGGAGGACGTCCTGCAGTTCAGCGGCGTGAAGCGCCTGCTCGCCATGGCCGTGGACGGCTTCAGCTGCACCTGCTTCTGCTACGGCCAGACCGGCAGCGGCAAGACACATACGCTCACCGGCCCGCCAGGCCTGGTAAGACCTTTCAGACACTCAAAAGAAAATTGCACGCATTTAACACAATTGCGATGAATTTTCCTATATTGTTTTTATAACTGATTGGTAATGTGTAAGCGAGAGGTATGGATGAGCGGGGGAAGGGAGGTGGTTTGAGTGAGTGGTGGGAAATGGCTTGTAGGGTGACGGAGTGGGGAGGCGAGTTGGATGAGTGGGGGTGGAGAGTTTGCTTGGGTGAGCGAGAGTGGGGAATTGGTCTTGGGTGAGAGAGTGGAGGTGGGCATTGGGGGAGCGGATGTGGGAGGCTGGATTAGGGCAGCGGATGTGCGATGCTGGCTTGGGTGAGTGGGAGTGAGGAGTTGATTTGGGTAAGTGAGAGTGGAGGTTGGCTTTTGGGATAGGATATGGGAGGCCGGCTTGGGTGAGCGGGAGTGGGGAGATGGCTTGGGTGAGCTGTGTGTCGTTGCAGTTCGAGCGCGGGCCGGCGCCGCCTGACGCCGAACAGCACGGCTTGGTAGTGCGGGCCTTCGTTCACCTCTTCGAGCTACTCCGTCAGCGTCCCGAGTGCCACTTCGTGCTCAAGGCGTCCTTCCTCGAGATCTACAACGAGAAGGTAATTGGCCCTCACGCTTCTTTCTTTAATCAATGTGCGATTCGATCCCGACAAACTAGCGATTCCTCACTGACTGACGCGCATGTAAAATTAATTTCCCATATGGAAGAGGGCGGATAGACGGATGGACTGACGGGCAGAATGAGGTATAGTGACAGGCAGACGGATGGGTGGAAGGAGGGTCAGATGAAGGGACAGGCAGAAAGAGGGACCGACGGAAGGAGACCCCGTCTGAGAGAGAGACAGACCGATAGACTGACAGGCAGAGAGGCGGATAGAGACAGATGGACATTTTGGGAAAAAAACACTTTTCGGTATTTGGAGACCTCAATGCGTATAATTCCGTTAAAATCAGGAAAGTGATTTTCCGCCCCATTACATAACTTTCTCCATTACTATATTATTACGTATATACGTACTCTACGAAAAATTGAAAATTCATGTCATTTAAAGAAATTCACTGATGTATTTGAATTGTAATGTTGTGCCATAGCAGCGGATTACGCAGTGAGCGAATTACTTTCTGAGAGTTGATTCGTGAGGAATACAGCGACCCATAAAACGATCTAAGAAACTTCTCAATTTGAGATTGTTCAGCATCGACAAAGGAATGTTCGCAGAAGCCAGAACATAGCACAGT
The DNA here is from genome assembly GCA_031308135.1 of Acheta domesticus. Taxonomy (NCBI): domain Eukaryota; kingdom Metazoa; phylum Arthropoda; class Insecta; order Orthoptera; family Gryllidae; genus Acheta; species Acheta domesticus. The sequence continues at coordinate 191,230,601 of JAHLJT010009436.1, read as the reverse complement.
TCTTCACAAAACGACGGGGTATCTTTTCTTCTGGATGTTTCGGGTGCAAGTAATAAAGTTTTTCTTTTGTCACGATCAATACGTATGTTGCTGAACAGTATTTAACAGCTGCCATTTGCACTACACACTGCAAAAAAGTATTTCTCCGTCAGTCGAAAAACAATTCCTCACCAAATTCATATACAATAATTATATTAATAATTATGACAAATTATTTGTTTAAAATCACAAGTTTTAGATGGCTTAGGCTTCGACCTTGTAAACTACACGAACAAATGTAACAAAAATAAATAAAACAACTCTGTAACAACAGGAATTACGCATACATGTGTAATGACACCGAGTTATTTACTCGACATTCACAATATGCAGGTACGTATATCTATAGCCGTAGATCGCTACTGAAGTAAGTCTCATTACTCAAACTGTCGGTTTGAAGTACAAAGAAAAGTCTGCAGCACCAGTGGTGAGTCAAAAGATTGCTTTGTCTACCAGAATATAGCTTTTCTACTCCTCCCCTACCAACTACCAGTAAGAAGGGCAGTGTACTTTTTGTTTGTAAGTTCGAAAAACCGAGTTCACTTCAGTTGTTAATTTTGTAATGAACAAGGTTTCAGCTCTAATGTGCCATTAAAAAAGCATTACAAATTTACTAACAAAAAACAAATAGAGACAAAATGACGTAAAGATGCACAACGTGACCCAATAACTGTACAATTATAACACCTTCACGTAATAATAACATTGATTTACAAGTAAGCTACTAGGATGCACCAATAAAAAGACGGACAAGTCACCAGAATCCGAGTCATGATGATTACTAACTAAAATAAATTAACTTTAGACTTCATAGAAATGTCCTGCTAGTTTTAGTTATGATGAGCCCTACGCCCTGTGGGCTTGTTTTCCTACACCCGTTGAAGCGTCGTCGATACGATGTCATCCAGACAGACATTAGGATTGCATTTAAATCTACGACAATGGTCAGCACAATAAAACTCGTGCTGGCCGGTAAATCTTGCCTTTCATTATTTTTAGTTTTATCGACTTTGCATCAGAAAAGCTGAAACGCAGTTCGTGCAATACAGCGTGCATTAATGCCGTAGAACTACTCTGCTGGATAATGGCCTCTTACGGTGATATGCAGGACGCAATGCTATTGCATTTGATCTCATGTGTTCGCAATGCATAAACATATATTTTAAACAAATAAGATAAAAAACTAAAATTTTCTCGTTTGTTTCTAGAAAATACCAAAGATCGTATTAAATTCACCCTAGTAGATTTTAAAAGAAGGTAGTTTTTAAGAAAATATTAAACGGAAGAAGGAGGTGGTTTTTAAAAAAAAACTATTTTTAAGAAAATGCAGTAAACCCTCATTAACACGAATTCCAACGGACCGAAATAATCGGAGTTCGTGTTATAAAAATTCATGTTACCCGAGTATTATAAATGTACCGAGCGAAGTGGCTCAGCGCCTAGCGTGCTGACTTCGCATTCGGGAGGTCCGGGTTCGATCCCCGGGCCGGCCATCCTGATCGGGGTTTCGTGGTTTCCCTCGGTCCCAAGGCGAATGCCGGGATGGTTCAAAAACTCCACGATCACCTTTCACCTTCCATCATCATCCTATCCTTTCCTAATTCATTAATAATAATAATAATAATAATAATAATAATAATAATAATAATAATAATAATAATAATTCACAGCGGGGACAAAGTTGCTCGCGTCCGTGGTCCCACCACACGTGTCCCCTGGGTAACGCTAAATGAGCAACAGTGATTCGCCTTCTACGCGCGTGACCAATGTGGGTCACATCTCAGCGCGTCACCAAATGGCTAACATGCCAAGGGTGGGCGTTGGCTAACAAACAAAACAAACAAAGTATTATAAATGTCAGTATTTCCGTAATACCTTGTCGGGACCGAAGGTTTGTTCGTGTTACGGCGAAATTCTTGTTTAGCGAGTTCGCGCTAACGAGGGTTCAATGTAATTTATTCGAACATTAATATGATACCAGTCAGGCAATTTTTTTTCAATTAAAAATCCATGCAACAAGTTTTGTATTGGTTGTATTCAATATCCGTACTGAAGGACTATAGAATATTGAAAAAATAATTGGGTTTAGTAGTTTCTTTCCTTCTAAGCCAGTTTGAAAGAAGCTACGCGAGCTTTGGTAATGGCAGAGGTGCGCCGTCCCGCGCCGTCCACGGAATCGACCGCTTGGCTCCCGCTCGATGCTCGGGCTCTGTGCAGCATGGGCCTTTCCTACTTTGAAATAGTTGTCACCAACAGCTCTCCAAACTACCCACTCAAAACCAAATGGTCAAATAAATGCAACCAAGTGTAGGAAAGAGTGGTATAGAAGGGATTGATTCTCTAATTGCAACGGAACCAAATGAACTTTACCAGTGCTGAAGATCTTAAAAGAGTATTATACTACTATAACTACTGTACATAATAACATTAATGAATGATAATAAAAAATAGAGAATTCATTTATGGGATTTCTCAATGAAAGAAATAACTAAAGTCTCTACATCAAGCACAGACTCTCTCGCTTATTTACAACTGTCACGTAAACTTTTATTACGGTTATTAAATTACAAATGCCGCAAAATATGTACTTGAACCCTCACGAGGCAAGAGTTAGGAGCGTAAGTGAGAGTTTTATGCATTTCCACACACCACTCTTTAAGTAAATAAACATTTATATGCAATTAACTTAAAACTTCGACTGCTTGGCCGTGGATATCTAAGTGATAGTGCATAGAGGTCATTCTCGGGACCTTCCTGCCTGTCTCTATTTCTCGCTGCCTGTCTCTCTCTTTCTCTCTGCCTGGCTCTCTCTTTCTCTCTGCCTGTTTCTCTATTTCTCTCTGCTTGTCTCTCTCTCTGCCTGTCTCTCTCTCTCTCTGCCTGTCTCTCTCTCTGCCTGTCTCTCTCTCTGCCTGTCCCTCTCTCTCTGCCTCTCTCTCTCTGCCTCTCTCTCTCTCTGCCTCTCTCTCTGTCTGTCTCTCTCTGCCTGTCTCTCTCTCTTCCTGTCTCTCTCGGCCTGCCTGTCTGTCTCTTTCTCTCCATACCGTGCCGCTTGTCCCATCCTCCTCGGCCTCGCCCAGCAACGCCCAGTAACAGTGAAGCCCAGGTGAATTGGGAATTGCATTTAACTGAAGCGCGATCTTGTGTTGCTGTGCTATCTAGTGGAGTTACAACAAAATGAATAGCACAAAAACCTTCTCCATGAAAAAACACGAAGATGGGCTAACTTTCATGGAGATCGGTCAAACGGTGTTGGAGTTTATCGACCTCGAACAAACATCTACTTTTATAAATATAGACAAACTCCATCCAACACAAATCCAAGTCCTGCTCGCTCCCTTGTGAGCTCATGTGTGCCTTTCGTGCGCAGGTGATCGACCTGCTGAACCCGGGCTCCGCGCGGAAGCCGCTGGCCGTAAGATGGTCCAAGCGCCTGCGCGGCTTCTTCGTGGAGAACCTCTTCACCGTCGACTGCGAGGAGCTCGACGACCTGCTCGCCGTCCTCGAGGAAGGTGGGAATGACTTTTCGCATTTTTGCGTTTCTCGTACCATGAGATTGTGGGAGGACATAATCTTCATGCCTCCCTTGGGTTTGTCCTTAGATGTGAGATCAGCAGTTCATTTCGTTCGAGCCGCTTCATCTTTTACCTCGTCAATATACTTCGAGGTGAAGCGCAAACGATTCTGCTGCTCTCGCATACACGAGATTGTGCATGTAGAAATTGATCGTTGGCTGAGATCTGAAAAAATGTCGTGCTTCTCAAAAATCTTAATCGTGTTATAATCCTTTTATTCGTGCACGTAATTCCTCTCGATTTGCCCGACTCCCTCCCGGTTGCCATCTGTTGGCGCCTGAGGGACCTAGAGAGGTCAAATAACTTCCAGGATCTCACGCCGAAGTTGCTCTAAGACCCATGTACATATTTATTGCTCAAGGTTGTCCGTGGGTCCATTTCGAAACTTGCATTGGGGGTGAAAGAGTCAAATTCTCAGAGCGCAGAAGATCTCCATTACACACACGTCACCTCTCAATAAGGCCAAAGGATTTGGAAATGGAGGTGATGCATTAGGAACTGCGAATGCTACAAACACAACTGAAAACATACATGTCTTACGCAGGCTTCAAGCCACAGCTCGCGTTCCACGGCGCTCCTGCCTCATGCCCCTCCGCCATTATGCCAGCTAAAAAATCCTAATTGAACTCCATTTTAAAATACAGATGATTGTGTTACTACTTGGCTGTCCGGCAGAAGCCGCGTCCTGGCACAAGTGCCAAGTTTCGGCTGCCATTTCGCGACCTCCTCAGGGCGTAATGCATCTCCGCGCATTTCGCCCTAAGGAAGGCTGCAGAATGACGGCCGAAACAATGGCACCTGTGCCTAGGACGCGGTATCTCCTGGACAGCCAAGAAGTTACCGACTCCGGAAGCCTACACTCTCACATGTGTGTATGTGTGTGTGTTTTGGCAGGGATGCGCAACCGGTCGGTGGGTCGGCACAGCATGAACGAACACTCGAGCCGCAGCCACACCATCCTCACGGTGCACATCACGGCGGAGCAGCAGGTGGGCGAGGGCGAGCAGACGTGCTTCGTGTCGCGACAGGGCAAGCTCAACTTCGTCGACCTGGCGGGCAGCGAGATGACCAAGAAGACGCACTCGGAGGGCAAGACGCTCGAGGAGGCCAACAACATCAACAAGAGTCTCATGGTGCTCGGTGAGCAATCCACCTTTAACTTTCTCGTATCTTACCTCCTTCCGCTCACACAACGACGAACTTTTGTTATTTGTTTCTATTGGCTATGGCAGAAATGAATATAAAAACAACTGACACCCTATACTCTACTTCGTTCAAGTTATAAAGGGGAGTAACAGACTCTTGTGTTTCATTATTTATTTTCAGGCCCCCCTCCCTGTCCTTCACAGAAACTCATTTACTATCCCTTCAGATACATAGAGGATCCTCCAATGGAAAGCTAGAAACAGTCGGTAGGCAGTAGGGGAATTCGGCAGAAAGCAACCGAAAACAAGTTCCTAGCTTTTTACGCAATAACATTATTTAGTATACTGGAGCGACAATAAGTAGGGATGCAACGCAGCAATGCATCGTGTTTTCTCCCCTCTACTGATTTCTGTACTTTGTCATCTTCGAGAACAACCTACGTGGGAGTAACTAGTTGTGCTACATCAGCGCATTCTTTCTCGTATTATTTCCAAATTTAGCAATTTTCGAAAATACAATTGAACGCCGCAAATGGGACCAGCACTAGCTTTTTACCGTCCTTTGCTACACACGAAGAAAAATTTAAAGAAAAAATTTGGAGCCTTTTGGAGAAAATATTTCTTTAAAAAATTAATGTTTAAAAAATGTACGCCAAATTTACGCGTAAACGACTCACATTTTTGAACAATTGAACTCGACCTCTTTCAATATCTATCTGAACAACATATTTCATTGAGGAAAAATCTCTATCTTCAATATTGTAGTAGAACGGAAATAGAAATGAGACCTGTGTCATTCTTTTATGCTTTCTTTGCTGTATCCGAGGCAAAGTTTATTCAAACTACTGGTGCTACAGAATGGCACAGACTTTTCCGTATTAGTTTTCTATTTTCTTGGGTCTTCGCTAGCTATTCGGAATTGCCACATACTCTTTCTTGCCAGCCTTTCTTGCACCATCTATTACCGCCAAAAGTACATTTTTTGTCATTTTCTTAATTTTTCGGTTTCCTATTGGTAGAACGGAAACATTAATTTTAGAATATTAAAGAACACAAAAACCTAGTCATAAATGGCAATTTTCTCTTAAAAAGTATGTACCGTTTAAGAGAAAACGGCGTTTTAGCACTACTAAAAATGCAAAATTTGAAGCTCATTTTCACAGAAAAGTTTTGAGTTTTCAAAATACTTTATAATTTTTGAAAAAACAAAAAAATAACTCAAAATAAACTTTACGTCATATTAAAGAGTGTAATTATCACTATCTGTTACAAAAGTTTCAAGAAAAAATTCGCAGCCATATGTGAGAAAATGGCGTTTGAGCATTTCTGAAAATGCCGAAATTTGAGCAACTTTTCACAGAAAACGGTAGTGTTTTCGAGAAACTTTACTTGACATTATTTAATGCATATATACTCGTAAATATAACAATGTGAAAAAATCGCCGATAATGTAAATATTAACAACGTGAGTGACAAGTAAACAAATTTTCATTTTTGTAATTTTTGAAAAAACCAACCAATAGACCAATATGAATTTTATGTCATCTGATAGAGTACATTTACCACTATCCCTATCAAAAGTTTAAAGAAATAATTTGGAACCGTTTTTGAGGAAATCTAGTTTTTGTAATTTTTTAAAGTTGCCCATATTGCAGGCAATATTGCGCGAAAACTACTAAAATTTTCAGAACAATGTACATGGCCTTAAACAAAGAACTGACTTTGGAGAGCACATTTTATTTAAAGGAAAAATCTCTATCTTCAATTTTGTAGTTGGAGAAAGACGCCGAAAAAAAATCAAATTTTCACAATTTTCGAAAATTCAGTTATCCGTGAAAATTGGACCTATGCCATGTTGATAAATGTATTTTACTCTATTCGTACAAGAACTTTAAAGAAAAAATTTGGAGCCGTTTTTGAGAAAATTTTGAAAATGTCCGGAGGGCTTCATGTAAAGTACCCCCAAATGTTGAAGAATCTTTTTCAAAATCTCAAAGATTTGACTAGAATCATATCGATTGGGGAATATCCGTTTGGAAAAAATCGTACGTATCGTTTAGGCGCTAGCAGTGTTCAGAGACGGACAGACGGACGGACGGACAGACGGACGTTTTCCTTTCAATTGGGTTTTCGGTATCAAGGACCTAGAAAACAGGGTTTCTGGCTACACCACGTGTTAGGGGATTTTTTCCCCTAATTTAGCAACTGGTTTTATCCACTTATTCGTTTTCACGGCCCGGCAATTAATTTTTTTCCGCCGAAAATTGACCATTTTTTCGCGCAGCATTACATAACTTTCCCTATACTACGTATATCACTCCGTGTATACGTACGTATACGGGAAAGTAAAAACTTGTAGATTTTTTTACAAAATTGTTAAAACATTGTTGAGGCTTCATGTAAAGTATCCGCAAAAATATTTTTTTTTACATTTTTGTACATTTAAGGGAAAAAGTAATTCGTTTTTGGTTATATTAAAAGGAACACGTTGTAAAACATGTCTTGAACATGACACGACTGTAGTAGTTTAAATGTCGGTGTTCTATTGAATCTGCCGCTGTGAGTTTGTCGACTATAATTTACCACGAAAAGAAACAAGTGAATGGTACGGTGAAGTGACTGTTCGCAGGCTATTGCATCGCCTCGCTCAGTGACGCCAAGAAGAAGACCGGCCACATCCCATACCGCGACAGCAAGCTCACCAAACTGCTGGCCGACAGCTTGGCGGGCAACGGCGTCACACTCATGGTGAGTACCACACTACATTGCATTCTAGGACATTAAGACACAAAGGGAAGCAAATGCCACTTCGCCATAAATGACGTCAATGCGATAATTTAAAATGAAGAAAAGTTCTAGTAAGTATTACATTACCCTCAATTGTTATGAACTTTTGTCATTTTCCAAACTTTTGAAATTCGCTTTGGCAAATTTACTTTAATGATATTTAGTAAATTCGGGCCCACTCCGTTTTTATAAGCGTACTTTGCTTTATTCCAGAAAAAATGAACGATACACTTTGAGCCATTTTTTTTTTAAATTGTTCTTGGGGCTTAACGTGTTTGTACGTAGAGTTTGGAGTCACAGCGTGCCTTGTGAATGCCAACCGAAAAGCACGTGTGACTAAATCTAGAAGGGAGTGCATTTCCACGTACGAGGGTAATGGTTAGTGATAGCAGAATTCAGCACTTAAATATTTTTGAAATCTCATTTTGAAATCAAGGCTATAGCATTTTATAGCGTTATAAAATTAAGATTCGGGATTTTGTCGCATTTGTTGAGAAAATTATTATTAAGGGAGGACTCTTTAAGATAAATATTTTGATGCTTTTTAGATTTTCCCATTAAAATAAAAAAATAAGGGAAACTAATTTAAATTTTGGCTGTTTCTAAACACGACCACAGTCAAATTAAATATTTTCAAATATCGATGTATTGTTGTCCATGCCTAGTAAGAGAGCGAACTCATAAAATCATAAAATGCATTTTAGCAATGATATCGCAGATTTGCAATCATTTTGCACATATTTTATTTATTTATTTGTCAAAAACCAGTAAAAACTGTATATGACGTGTGGGGAAAGATATTTACCTGCGCACCTTTTCTTGAGAGCCAGAATTTAAAAAAAAAATAGAAAACGAAAAAATGAATTTAGAAAATAATTATTTAAAAAAATAAAAATATTTGAAAAATGTTTGTTCCCGAGTTATAGAAAATCAATTTCAACGGTAAATGAACTACAAGCAAAAGGAGTGCTCAACAAAACGTGCGCACAGTGAAGCTACATTTACGTCCAGAAGCAAAACAAGGGGTCATCTCAGCATTTGCTCAAAGGATCAGGGAAACTGGACAAAAACCTGATCGAAATGGGACTTTATACGTGATTTCGCATTTGGCTAAAATCTACCATCTGTAGCAACGGCGTGTGGTGTGCGCAGATCGCGTGCATCTCGCCCGCGCGCTCCAACGCCAGCGAGACGGTGAACACGCTGCGCTATGCGGCGCGCGCCAAGCGCATCCGCACCAAGCCCGTCGTCGTCATGGTGAGTCGCTTCATCACACACACAACTCCATGAAGAATTGGAGACCTTGGGGCAATAACATTCTATGCCACATTTCTGATGAAATTGAGATATTAGTGTTTTCGATGCCCCATAGATGTATCTAGATGTTGGGTTTTTATTTTAAAGATTCTCCGTCAGATGGTAGTGTAATTCATTAATTAATGTTCGGTATTCCAATGCGCAGAATGCAATTTCTAAGCCGTTACTCTCCTTTTTCTCAGAACTTACGTATTGTAGCACAGCATGTTATTGCCCCGATGTCTTCAGTTAAACCTACCACCTATCTCCCACCACATAGCCCACCTCTCTAATAACTTCTATTCAAATATAAACTCAATAGCCCAAGCCGCCCACTATAATCTAGCATTTACCAGCCATTTCCCTACCCTCATTAAAAACAGATTCCCATTAGAAGTATTCCTAATTTTGTTTCATACCATAGCTAAATAGTAGGTGCTCTACGAGTCTCTTACATCAATTTGTGGTTAGTATAGTTAAATGTTAATTTCTATCAGCCAAAAATACCTTCATCAAAACATATTTTACAAGGAATAATCTGAACTTTGCAATTATACGTAAAAGAAAATAATATTAGAAAAATCTTATCCCATTATCATTTGATTAAAAACCATCAATTGTGCAGGTTTTATTTACAGAATTTGTTTAATAGTTTTTATCTCTCACGAATTCAGGTATACGTTTAATTTGAAAATACACTTTGGTTGAAAAATTACTTTCAAATAACTGCTTTTTTGTCGATGAACCAAATGCAACAGTCTAGAAATTAGGAAGCGAACGAAAGCTTCATCCCTGCCCTTACCGCATCGCTCTTTCGTCTCCTTCGTTCACGGCCTTGAGCGTTTAACAACTGCCTATAAATTAACTAGTATTTCCCTCCTTACTTTGCTTTATCTAATATTTATCGGAAAAATCCATTTTTAGAAACTATGTACTAGCTGATGGAACAGTTCTATATGTGCTGGGTACAATTTAACATAAAAACGATCCTCTGAATGAAATTACAGCGTTCAGGCGGTATGAGTGGTATAATTTACTTTAGAACTATTCCACGGGGGCATATGGTGCTCGTATGTGAAAATATTTAATCTGACCTACCACTTTTTTTCGGCAACCGGATCTTTTCCTACTTCTTGGAGTAGAATTAGATGTTCTCCTCTTCAACCCCCCTCGCCATATGTACACAACCAAATGCCAATTCTTAAGCTTACGCCAGGAACAATGGTTAAGCTTAACGAGCCAACTCAGAGCACAAGTGTTCTCTTGTGTCCGTGGGAACACGGGCTCGAGAGAGTGGTTTTGGCTATCCGAGTGACGCCGCGTCCAAGGCTGTGATGCCGACGTTTCGACCCTCTTGTCGTAGTCCACTTCAGGGCTGCTCTGATCGCAGACATCGGCATCCCAGCCTTCATCGCGGCGTCTCCCAGACAGCCAAGAGCACTCGCAAGAATCTGGCCGCAGAAGCCTACGACTTCACGGGCTCGATAGTTGAGAATGATGTCCGTACTTCATCAACATTCACGTACTATGCGAAGGGCATAATATTTCCCTCTATTTTTTAACCAGAAAAAAATCGTTACATACGTAAACGAATACATAAATCAAACGGCTCTAACAACATAAATTATTTAGTATTAAAAAACATATCCCAGTTGCACGGAATGTTCATGCTCACCTTTGATCTCTAATGTTAAATATTTCATAATATTCTTCCGAAACAAACAAATGTTCTTCAAGTGAAGTAGAATATATTTTTCAAGTAGTTACCTCTACTCTTGTTTTTCCTTAAGCGTAGGATGTGAAGTGATTCGTTGGAGTTGCACTAGGTCAGAGATCTTTCCTCAAAAATATGCTTCTTTTTTCGGAGCATCTGCTCACCACGCCAGTTCGCGCCTGAATGCTCAGACTTGCGCAGTGACCGTGAGCGCACATTTCGACAAGTGCCAGGCGGCGGGGCGCGGCGTCTCGATCCATCGATATTGCGACGAGTCAGTGAGTTATGCTTCGGTTTTTCTTTCTTGGTGCAAGGGGATGTGTCATCAAAATGGAATATCTCACGGTATTTCGCGTCGTTCTCCGTTGTGCCGCTAGGAGTCGCATGATCGCCAGCACTGCTCGATACAGTCGCGATCATGCGACTCCTAGAGGCACAACCGAGAACGACGCGAAACCGTGAGATATTTCATTTTATTCACACACTCCCGTGCGCCAAGAAAGAAAAACCGAAGTATAGCTCTCTAAATTAACTTCGCAAGACGCGGGCTGCGAATCTTTGCTGCCCGAAAAGGGGCCTGAATCACCTCAAAATACGAGGGTGAACAGACACAATGCGAATACGAATTGGTAACGGTAACGCTCAGCGCAAATGCCGGATTGGTACTTTGAGAACAACTAATATATTATTCAATTCCTTGTACCAATTTTCAATTGATTATTTTACCGGCTTAGACGGCTCAGGACATCAATCGATATCCCTGCAATACCTCTGGTCGGGAGGTCCTAGGGTTCGAGTCCTGGAGAATTCTAGCGGCCCGCTGTTCTGATCGGTAGTTTTCCATGGTTTTCCCAATCAACACCAGGTGACTGTCAGAGCAGTAGCCTAACAAACGGGCCATAGACCGGACGCGATCTTTCCTGCCCTTTTCTTGTCCTATCTTCATCCATTACTTACATACACTTGTATTCATATGCACTACACTACCACACATATCGGGAGATTAGTGGGGAGCTTAGTACGTGGCCCAGCTGGGACGGTGTTCCAGTGGTGAGAGATACGTGGTTGGGGAAAACTGCGTTAGCCGACAGGCAAGTCGATGCCGCATCTAGCCGTCCAACCAGAGAAGATCACTTCCACCTCCCCGATAAAAACACGACTCTAACGGGACTATTGACCTAACAAATACTCGGAAACACAAATACATGAATGAATGAATAGATTATTTTATATAGTTTTTTATAACTGCCTCGGAATCCTGACAACGGCGAGTGTACTGTACCAGACAAACGCAGGCGCGCATGCGTCGAGGCGTGGAGTGTCTGGAGTGGGCGTGTTCGCAGGACCCGCGCGAGGCGCTCATCGTGAGCCTGAAGCGGGAGGTGGGCGCGCTGCAGAGCGAGAACGAGCACCTGCGCAACGCGCTGCACCTGCACGGGGCCGCGGGCGAGCGCCCGGCCGCGACGCCCGCGGGGCCCGGCCTGGGCCCCGGCAACGGCCCCGCGCTGGCGCCGGGGCCCGCGCACGCCGCCGCGCCGCCGCCCGTCGACGCCGACCGCCTCGCGGCGCTGGACAGCGCGGAGCTCGTGCAGCTGGTGCAGCTGTACGCGGACGAGAACGGCGCGCTGCGCCGCGAGAACGCCGAGCTCTTCTCGACGCGCGAGCTGCTGCTGCGCGACCAGGAGCTGGTGTGCCGCGAGAACGAGCGGCTGCTGCGGAAGCTCGAGGACGTCAACTCGTGAGTCCAAACTTTTTTTATTTTGAGAGTCGAATTGTTATTGTTATTTGTCATCGCTAGTTTATTATCGCCAGGCCCACCTTAACAGCTTTGTCCCACCCCTTACCCGGTTGCCATCCGGATGTGTCAGGAAACCTCGGGGGCCACTGCGACCAACCCCTCACGGCTCGGTAAAACACATCCTAAGGTACCTGGTCTCTTTCTAGGCCTCACTTCCTTGGGCCCACCTCGGCTAGAATCCTAAACGTAGCCTCTGGGTCCGACTAGGTGCTTGCAACTTCTTACTTGAAGTGTGAGATAATATTTACGTGAAGTGTCAGATAATACTCTAGAATGCAGTTGAGATATTTTATGGATGGCTTGGTAGGGCCAATGGCTGTGACCTAACACAGATCTGTTAGCCAAGAAAGGAAAATAATAATTCAAATTGTTTAACTCTTAATTTAATACTGAATTTAAGCTAAGAACAACAAATACACAAAAAAAATGTATGCGCAAAGAACACTGCCTTAAACACACACACACACACAATAAATACAAAGTTCATTCTAAGTTCAGATCACAAAATAAAAGAAGTAATGCATCTTGAAGAAGTAATGTATACTATATAGTTACATGTCACAGAGCTCAAAATATGAAGTTTCTTGCCTGCGGCCTTGGATACCTGCATTGTTATCACAAAACGTGAACACCTGGAGGCTGTTAAATGTATCTTGTAGTTGAAGTTGTATTACTTATTTGAGCCAAGAAATGACAAAAACAGTTCCAATATAAATGCAAGTTGCAAAAGGAGCACCCAGAACTTTAACGTTCCATGCAATTATTGGCAATAAAGAAACCTCCTGTGGTTTTAACTTTGTTGGCTAATGTAAGTGGCGTTCCGGATAAGAAGGGTCACAAGGTTCACGAGTAATGCATTATAACGTTTTCCGCAAGGGGCGGTCTAAACAAAATGTTTCTATGAGAAACGAATTTTTGTGAGAAAGTGTGGTGAACACCTCTTAATATACCTATGGGCAGGAACGTCATTTGGACACTTCACAATGGGGTATTAAATATAACCTAATGTTGCGTTCATCCTTTCCATCTCGAACGTTTCATCCATTCTCATTTGTTTGTTCAAATGGAAAGCTGCTTCTAGCTTCATGTCGGCTGCGTTTTGTATTGGAGTGTCTCGAGTGTTAGAAGCCGGGTGGGTGGCTTTGGTGACAGGGTGTGCTGTCGGTCGCCCATCATCCCCGCGCGTCCCACCTACTCGGCCGAGATGCTCAACATGTCGCTGAGCGGCAGCGGGGACTTCGACGCCGGCGCCAGCGCCTCCACCAACGTATGGACCAACAGTAGCCACCTCAACGGCGGCGCGCTGCCTGGCCCGCGATTCAAGGTAGTCACCACAAAGCAACTAAAGCCCCCCCCCAACACAGTGTTCCGAGACTATTCCTCTCAGTTCGTGGAGGATCGCCACCATGCGTCCAACCTTGAGACACGCTTGTCTCAAAATATTTTCTCAGTCTTCAGATAAAGAATCCTTTGTATTGTTTTCGTATTACTAATTACTGAGTAATGTAAGCGAAAGGATTCATCAAAGAAAAAGGACTAAGTCTTTCTTCTTTTACTCTTAGTTTGATCTATAGGATTTTCAGAATAATCCCTTTCGGCTTGTCTTTGAGAACGTACAGCAAACGTACCTCGGATAACATTTAGTGCGCCGCGGCGCTCCCCCCCCCCCCAGAGGGGAATGGGAAGAGGGAAGTGGCGATGTCCCGATCATTATCAGTGCGATTCTCAGCTCTTTGATTAGGCCTGAGCTAAAGTATATGGGTAAGTGGGACACCCTTGGAATGTGCTGTATGATCGACTCCAAAGTTGTCTGTATTAATGTAGTGGGCTATTGTTACCCAACAGTCAAAAATCGTCAATTTCGCTCATGTTCACACCAAGGCTTCGGTCTTTACGATTAACACACATTTTTGAGTCCAACCAACACATTTCCTATGAATTTTATCTTAAAATTCAGAAACTATTTAACTTGGATCGCTTTGCCTGCGTTTCTAAATAAGTTATATTTATTTAACTTAAATAGAAACACATTCACATATCCCTTGTGTTATAAGTAATTTTATGTACTTATAACACAACTTATTTTATGTACTCCCAAGCTGCATTCTACTCTTTTCAGTAACTAACATATACTCGTAACTATAGTAGTTGTTCAGCCTTACAACTTTTTTATTCGTCGTCGTTTATTTTGAGCATTCCACACGTATTTCATTTATCCGTATACTTTAGTAAGTTTGTGCCAAAATCCTAGCAGCCGAGCGGAGGGTGCGAAGGCTCTTTCACAACGCGTTGCGCGCTCTGTTCCCAGCAAGACATCCTGGAGGGACGAAAGTCGGCGCGGCCGCCTCACCGACTGCCTGACTCCATCCAGAAGGAGCTGGAGCGACGCCGCATCGGCACCAGGTGTGTGACACACGTCTCAGATTATCACAGGTAATACCACGAGAGCTTTGGAAATTGATAAATCCCCGTAGCGAGGAGGAGATTTATCTGAGAATTTCCAAAGCACGAGTGGTATTTAATAGGACTATTCCACTCGTGAAATTACAACAGAGTTCGAAAATGTGTCAATATTGAAAATAACTGAAAGCGTATTGAAATCAAAGAGGTTATATTTTAGCACTTACGCGGTTTATTGCACATCAACATAGCAATCGTACACACTGCCTCCAAAGATAGATGTGTCGCCGCTTTAGAGAGATGCGGTAAGAATAATCGGATAGAAAAAGCAATACATTTTTTGAGATACACAGCCCTGATCGGGGCATTTTATATGTACAGTTAAACACTATTGGTTTTAATTTCACGAGTGAAATAGTCACCCAAAAAGCGCCTGATGGTGTTAAAAAACATGGACTTTAATAAATCGATGATTCAATAAAAACAGTGTTTTGAAAAACATTGACATCGCTGTCGCGTCCCTAATACCAGCATTGGATGTGCACGCTGAGGCATGTACTAATCGAATCTGTTCGCCGCTGGGTTGCCCGCAGCGCAATGGCGTGGCGTGGGTGTCAGCCGCTAGGGGCGGAGTAAAATTTTCCGCCCCCTTATTTTGGTATTTCAATTTAAATCTTCCTTGAAGGAACTTCCGTGCTCATTTCAATCGGTCCGAATCGTAGGTGCAACAAAAATTTGAAAAGAAATGGTTCAAATTTTTACAAGATATAATTTATTGTGAAATTTTGCCGCCCTCTGAAAGTGCCGCCCGGGGGGGGTGGCACCTCTACCTCCTCCAATACGCTACGCTACTGCCGCAGGAACTTTACGTGTTCTGGGGAGCAAGCTCCGGGTGGGCTCCTTGTCCTTGTGGATCTTATCCTCACCCCTTCTGGTGACACAGGACCATCCTCAGGCCAAAAGCCGGATCACGCCGGCACGCAGCATAAAGGCTTCCTACTTGATGCCTGGGTGGAGCCGCACTGCTCCAGCTGACTGAGGTACTAGCCATTTGGTTAGTTCGAATTCTTTTAAGTTCCTCACATGCACCGAGGGAGCCCCTATCCAAATACTCATTAGGGACCGGGCCATTGCCACGACGAAGCCAAGAGCCCAACAGGGAGCTATCCGAACTAAGGTCCGAGCAGCTTCCCGTCTCCTCACTGAAGTCACATTTATGCTGTCGACGAGAGTTTCGCCGGGAACAGGACCCCACTCGGGAGTTACAATCCACGTTTCGGACTTTAAAGATGGTTCGGGACTCACCCCCGAGAGGGCTTACTAAGCATGCTAACCTTACTATGCATATACTACGGAGGACAGGCGTTTGGAAGGACACCTGTGGCTTGTGTGCAGCATGACGAACATCGCAGACAACTACCGCGAGCGCAGCCACCGGCGCCACAACTCGTGGGAGAACGGGCCGGGGGGCAAGGAGCAGCAGGCGCCCGGCAGCGCGGCGTCGGCCTCGTCGACGGCGTCCGTGGCGTCCGTCTCCACCGCCAGCGCCTCCACGGCAGGCAGCCGCAAGCTCCCGCACGCACACGAAGCCGCGCTCGCGTAAGTCATACACTTCTCTTCAAATAGAGTGCATTTTTAAATTCTCCCTATGAAATACTTGCCGCTTCGTGTCAATTCTACTTCTCAACCAACTGTTGGGGCTTCACCGCACCGGTGCTTCAGGGGCAAGAAACAAGGATGTGCAGATTACATTATTCCCTAAATGAATACAGAAACTACAGGTTTGGAATAAGAAAAAAGGTATTTGTTCTTCTCCCCTTCTTTGTCTTATTTTAATTTATAATAACGAAATGTTTCCTTAATATTAAGGACAATCAATGATTAAATTATTTCTCAGCAATTTATAATTTATAATTACCCCTTTATTGTAACGTGACGTTTCAAAAATAGATATTCCGATCTTCAGGCAATTTACTATAATAAAATAAAACAAAAAATTATAACAATTTTAGGCAACACAATAGACAACACTAAAATATTAAAACAAACATACTTGTGAATAATTTAACGAAATAAATATAATAGCTCAAAATGAAAGTAAAATGAGCTTACCTAGAATAAGTTACATATTGTGAATACAATACAATAGTATCGGAGCTTGGCCGTGTATGATACAAAACAAATCTGTGGATGAATGAATGTTAATTTAATGCAAGGTATGAATGAGAATTTAACTAGTATTTTAAAATATGTATTTTTTGTCTTGTTTACATTGTAATCACACAGCAGATAAATTTCATTGTCCATATTATAATTAATTATTGACAGAAAATTTGATAAGTAAAGAAGCTCTTGTATTAAAAGCTGTAAGATGATGCAGGTAATAAATTACTAAATTCTTTAAAATGTCAATGTTATTATTTTCGTAGAAATTCAAAAGCAGTCTATTTCCACAATCCTCTTATTCACGTTCTGAGTTCCTGTAGAGATGGTTTCTAATGCCCCACTATCATAAAAATTCTTGGGCTTGCTAAAGAAGCTAAATGAGCATTTTAATACATTGACAAAGAGAGGAAGCATGACAAAAAATATTAATAAGTTTAACACGTTAGGAAATAGTATGGCATAGAAAAGTCTCAGTATGTTATATAGAATGAAGCTATATTTCTCCCAGTTCATTATTTATATCTTGGCTCTCCATCTGAACCTAGCACGTAGAAATAAAAACTATTTTTAAATTTTATTTCCTTCCCATTCGGCCCTTATGGCATTTCGGGGGTTTGTCTTTTCCTAATGATTCTACAATGTGGTCAAACCCAATAAACAATAGCATAATTTTTGTTCAATTTTTCAGTTTTTAATAGCATCACTAGAACAAATTACTCCATATCACTTGCTGTTGTGTTTGAACTTACATCTCCTATACACATACCCAATAATGCGCGTAAATGGCTAAATGCTGAAGGAACCCAAAATACTTTCCGCAAAGGCAGAAGCAATGGGAAAAGAATACAGTGTAGGTGCAATGCTCCTTTAGACTTTTGGAGCTAAGTCTTTAACCGCTCGTGTCTGAACTTTCTTTTTGAATTTTTAGCATCATTTGAAAAGTAAGTTTCGTCTGGTGTCCAACAATGTCTCAAGATTTCCATTTTTCTTGTGGTCATCAATGCCGATCGTCTTACCCATTTTCCCAAATCACGACCTCAACAATCATCAATAGCTGAGACTCCGACATCGGTACTACTTGATGTTGATGGACATATGGCTTAATTTTCACTTGTCTTTACCTCTTCTTCACTATCACCACTTTCAGTTTCCTTCTTTTTCATTGGTGTAACTTAATAAAAGCACAAATTAATTAATCAAAAGCAAAATAAATTATTAAAAGCAAAATGCATGAAATTAACAATCATGGAACTACAACTACTCAATAAACGTAGATTTTTGTGCGCAAATTATGAACTTCACAATCTTAAGGAACAAAATGAGGATTGTGGCAGTGAACATAATTTGAACAAGATATGTAAACTTACCTACTCCGAAATAGTCGAATAGTTACCCTTATCAGATTTTGTAAGTCTGGAGGAAACCACACTCGCACTGCCTCAAGTGCACTGTGCCACACTGCTGAAATGCGAAGTGGCGCGCCCCAGAGGAAGAGGCACCGTCTTTCCCCTCCTCGGCACACCGAAGCTCGAGACCGCAAAACTGTGAAATACGCAACTTCGAAAGCGAGCGGCTCGCGGCTCACGGCTGCTCGATGAGCCACCGAGTTTAGGAGGCTTACTTTACACTGAACGAGTAAAGAGCTACTCATTTCAGAGCAAGCTTATTGTATATAGCACTGAATGTCGGATTCGCGCATCGGTTTGTACTAGCTATGCGGAATTTTGAGCTAGTTTTCACAGAAAACAATATTTGAGTGACAATATTTAAAGCACATGTACGCGTAAATGCAGTAATGTGAACAAATTGCCGCGAATGTAAATATTACCGCCGTGAGAGACTAGTCAAAAAATTACATTTTTGTAATGTTTGAAAAAACAAACGAATAGAGCAATATGGCGTTTTATGTCATCTCATAGAGTACATTTAGTGCTATCCCTACTTAAAGTTTAAAGAAAGAATTTGGAGCCCTTTTTCAGAAAATCTTGTTTTTGTAATTTTTTAAAATAGCATATATTGCACGCAATATTGCGCGAAAACTACTAAAATTTTCAAAAAATGTACATGACCTCAATGAAAACTCACTTTGGAGAACAAATTTTATTTTGAGGAAAAATCTCAATCTTCAATTTCGTAGATGTAGGAAGACGGCAAACAAATTTTGATTTTTTTTCAATTTTCGAAAAATCAATTTTCAACCAACATGAGGCCTACGCCATTCTCTTAAATGACTTTCAAACTATCCAAGAGCAAATGTAGACAAAATGTTGGCGCCATTTTTTTGAAAATGTTGAATTAAATTAAAATATCGGTTTCAAATTCAAGGGGCTACGAGATCAGTCAGATCGATCGAGGAATATCAATTTTTAAGAAAATCAGCTCAACGGTTTCGTGGCTAGCTTTTGTTCACAGACAGACACACGTTTTTTCATCAATCGATTTTTTGGTATCAATGACCAACAAAACAGGGATTCTGGCTGCACCACGTGTTAGGGGACTGTTTACATAATTTCATTTGATTGGGTGATTGTTCGTGATTCCGGGCGCGTCAACTACAGAGGTCATTAGTCCCGTAAGGGTAGTGCGTGTTTTTTCCTCGGGAGGTGGCGGTGATCTTTTCCCCGCTGGATGGTGAGATTCGGCGCCGACCTACCGTCGGATAGCGGGGTTTTCCCCACAACCAGGTGTCTCCCCCCAGCGGGGCACCGCCCCAGCCAGAACGAGCTCTAAGCTCCCAACTAGTCCCCCGGCATATGTGGTAGAGTAGTGCATGTTAGTGTAAGTGTGTGTGTAAGGGATGAGGATAGGACAAGGAAGAGGAAGGAAAGATCGCGCGCGGTCCATGGCCCGTTTGTTAGAGTACTGCTCCGGCATTCGCCTGGTGTTGATCGGAGAAACCACGGAAAACTATCGATTAGAGCAGCCGGCCACTAGAATTCTCCCCCAGGCAGCGACTGAATTCGACCTAGCTGAAAAGCTACTTCCGGGAGCTCCTTTGGATAAGTCCTCACACGACGACTACCTGAGCGAGATTATTGCTGCTTGGAACAGACCCAACCGGGGCCAATACTTCCTGCCATGTTGCCGGGACAAGCTCCAACCTTCCGACTGGCCTTTTAACGTGTTGTGAACGTGTGTTGAAGTGTAGTGAATGTATGTGTTTGTGGGTGTGTATGTAAGGGGAGAGGAGGGACAATAATGAGGAAGGAAAGATGGCGCATGGTCCGTAGCCTATTTGTTAGAAATCCGCATTCATTTGTATTGTGAAGAAAACAGAAAACTACCGATCAGAGAAGCCAGGGGCTAGAATTCTCCTACATACTGATTGAATTGTAATTAAACTAAATTGAAAATATTCCCCGTCATGATTTGAATGCTAAGACCTCCCGTCCATGCAGCTGAAGCTACGTAAACAATGTTGGATGGGGAAGGGGGAGCATGGTCCCCTCCGATCCGTCACTGTCTACGCAAATAAAACCGTTCTCGTGCTAAACAACAATGTCTATTCTACATACGTATTTTATACTTTTAAAGTTAATGTTCTTTGACGAAGACTATTGTCCAAGTATTTCTGTAGAGGTAGAAAGTTTTTCAACAGCTCCAAATATATTTTGGGTTCAAAAATTTGAAAATGCTCATATGGCGCTACTTTAAATAGTGTCCTGAAATTTATTTAACATATTTTTGAAAAATAAGTTCATATGTATGTACATATTTTGCATTTTTTATAAGAATATATTCTGTTCCCTATTTATATCAATAACATGGGACCCAGAGAATCTCCTAACAACATAGATGATCCAGATGAAACCAAAAACCATCCTCTACCTACCCCATCTTCACTGCATCAAACGGAATTTTAAGTTTATTTATTCTCAGTAGTCAATATGATGAGAGTGAGAACCCATCAATTCAAATTTATCATAAAAAGCTTGTCCAACATGTACATCGTCAAACATTTTAAAATTCTTGAACCAGGAATCATATTAAATTTAAATCCCAATAAATTTCATAAAAATAATCCAATTTCAATATTGTTGTATCAGAAAATGATAGTTGAACTCATCTTCCAGTAAAAAATTCGAATAATAGATTTTGAATTATAAACAAACATTATCTAAGTGTTTGTAAATTGTAATTAGATATGTATTAACTTGTCAGTGATTATGTATTGCTAATGGGTGCATTGTACTTTGAATTTGCACAGTCACAGCACTCAAGATGGACACTTCCCTACCCTTCGTGGGACAGCAAAAGCCATTGTTAATAGCACCAATACACCAATACTGCATCAGCACAGTTCAGTCAAAGGAAGGAGTAACTTTTCCTCTAAAACAATTCCAGGTGAAAATATTTCAACACAGTCATTCAAAAGAAAGAATTCAGATTCAAGTCCCTCCACTTCCTCAGGTGAAGAAGATACTCTTAAGCGGTCCCATTCCTCTTCTGAATCAACAATACAGGAAGTCAGCGGTAATCTACACAAACAGCTTTCACAAACAGCCTTGTCTTATCAGGAGGTGCCAGAACAGCAGTCTCTTATTCAGAGGAAAGGGAGTAGTCTGCTGGCACAGGTCCTAGCATCCAGAGACAGTATCCACTCCTCCAGGTCAGATTCAGCCCTACTGCCCCTCCAGACAGGCCCTTTTTCCGAGGATGAGCTGCCTGATTCATCCGACGAAAACATTCAGCTTTCTCGCACTCTCAGCACTCTTAGGTGTCCTGCGTCATCTACAAATTCTCTCCCTCAAAAACCACTGGACCTCTCAAACAAAAAGACGAATGATAATGCTTTACTACAAAATCCTTTTGGAAGTTTGCTTTCACTTTTGGATGAAGTCAACATTACAGAGTCAGACAGTGAGAGTAGATGTAATAAATAATTGTCAACTTATTTTCTCCAAAATTTAATCAACTGGTTGGCAATCATCCTAGCTGTACGCACACATGGTGAGCCAATTAAAAGTTCATTACAAAATAAGGCGATGCTTGTGTGTTTAGTGTCTCCATGTCACCAATAATTTGCTTGTGTACCACAAATTCATTGGCTTGATATCTTAGTATTGTATTATTGTGTAAGTCTTTATTAATTCTTGTTTTATCAAGCAACATTAGAGCTTTCAATGTTTCTACTAGTATTATTTGTTAGTTGTCAGTCACTGTCCCCCTTCCGAAAACAGGTCCCACATAATAAAACTCCCTCAGATGAAAGAATGTGTTTGTCTGTGCACAATTCACCAAAAGTGAGTTGCATAACACTTCTCAATACTGATTTTTCCAAAAATTTGATTTTTTTATTTTCACAAAATTCTAACAAAAACTAAATTCCATCCCATACTTCTTTTATATTTCCATATCATTTTTCTCATACATTATCCACTTAATAAATGAAGTATATTAATTGTATCAACATGTGTCATGAAGTGCTTTTCAGAATAAGATACTCAAGATTCCATCTTCCTTTCATAATTTTCAACATTTTTCTATTGTTACTTCTTCACAATTATTTACTTTCAATGAAATTATACAGGAACATAACTCAAGCTTTTCATCCTGTCCTGATGATGAAGATGAAAGTGATAACGAGAACAAAATAATTTAATTGTAATTACAATCTGTTAATATATCTGCAAGTTTCATCAATATACCACTGCTTGCATTTTCATAATCACATCATCAACTCTTGTCAGTTACTTGTATGCTTCTTTAAATGATATTGAAGGCAGAAAATGCAAAGCAAATAGAAAACATAATTATACTTCACTTTAAAGCAATGTTTTGGTTTGTTGTCACTATGTGTAATAAGATATAATTTTCACACTGCTTATTTTTTAATGTAAAATAATTATTTAGTAGTCTATTCAGAAAACAAAGCAAAATATTAGAAAAAACACAGAGGCAAAAAAATTGACTTTTTTTAATACCTAGTCATATGCATGAATACAGACTGTACTATTTATTAAATATTTGTGTAAAGAATGCCTACAGAAACTTTTTTTATTTAAAGTAATTGCATGCTTCCTCGTTTTACCTGTGGTTTATTGTTTGCTTCCAGTCTCAGCACATCATGCTATGGTTCCAGTGCTACAGGAATTATTTATACTACAAATTCACATTTTACAGACCTTTTCAATCATTATACCATTATTTTTTCTGTTTCAGGGTTTACAGGTGAGAAAATGGAAGAAGTCAACGATGTCAAACTATTTTTATGTAATCTTCAAATTGAAATATTAACAAAACAATAACATAAACTAGGTTCATCTGTTTTATATACAAGAACTTTCCACTGAACCAGTTTCTCCACTTCCTAGACAAATAGAATTAAAGCAGTACTGATTTATGAATAGCTTAAAAAATATCTATTTCAATGAAGAATTGAGGAGGTGAAATAAAAGGAAAGTACAAAAAGAAATAAGACGGGTGTATGAAAAAGTGATGTACTAAACCATGAAATAAAATATACCGGTACATTAAAGTCCATTCAGGATGTCAGAACTAACCAATGTGATAATGGTACCAATCTGACACTGAGAAGCATGCAGCAACGTACACAGAAACTAATACACAACTTACTCTCTTTGAAAGATACAGGTTGCAAACTCATTATGTGATCTAAATGAATACAGTCTAATTTATTATCAATTTCATATTTTAAACTTTGTACATCAAATTTGATATTTTTGTTGTTCCATTTGGGAAGCAATTCAATATCCTGAAACTCCCTTATGCTACCTGAATTTGTACAGTCAGATGTTATTTAAATTTCACTACAAAATTAATGGCAATTTGACAGTTAAACAAATTATAAATATTGAGTCGTAAAGAATATATGAAATAATTAATGAAAGTTATTACTGTGGATTAATATTAATTCATATTACATGACTAACAAGCTTTAATAGAACAGTTTTACTTAAATCTACTTGTAATTAATTAACATTACACTTCATTAACAATTCCATTCCAAAGAGATGTTTCATAATTAGATAGTGTTCATCTACTGTGTAGATCTTAATTACATTTTAATTTAGACAAATACAGCTATATAAAACTATTTTCTTCCAGTTGCTAATCATTATGTGTCAAACAAATAATATTGGACATTATGATTATACTGAATTACAAAAATGTAAGAGATATTTAAAACAGAGAAAGAAAATAAAACTTCTAATTGAAATATTCTAATTTTCTTAAGTTCATTTCTTACAAAAGTTTCAAGTAATTAATTAGGCAAATTAGAACAGCTGAAGAATCATTTTTCATACTTAATCATTTCATTTCACTCTCATAATTTAGTACTTGTATTCCATAATAATGACTCTCATCCTGTAGTCACAAAATAACTGAAGGCAAAGATAGAAATTATATTGAAAAGAAAATGAAATTATGAACTGGTTAGGTAATTCTTTCTAATAGCACAAGTTACCACAAGTGCCGAATGAGTTCTTGCTCTAATTTTGCTTCTAATTCCATACTATCTGCTGCCTGCAAGTTAAAAATAAAAATATTATTTTTACAGTATTCCCTACAAAGCTTCAGTCTATTGACTGGTTGCTATGTCAATGGGAAAGTTTAATGGCATTCTCAAAGACAACATGATTTGCTGTGGGAGTGTGGTTTATCATTGCATTTTACACCATATATGCTGAACAAAAGGTTATGATGAATTCAAATGAGCAGCTCTTATTATTCTGCCTACACAATGTTTTACAAAAAATAATTTACTATTTATATGAACTAAATTAATATATACTATTTATAGGAACTAAATTTATCCACATTTTCGTTACAGGCAATAAGAAATTTTCTGTCAAAATTTTGCCATTTTCCAGTGCACAACACTTTCTATTACAATACTTTAAATTTTTATGGAGAAAAAGTGAGAAGATAAACTAGAGCTACAACAGCATATATTTTCTCTCATTATTACTAAATTGGCAATTTTCGAATATTCAGTGTCTAACGAAAATGAGACCTGCGCCATTTTTTTAAGTGTCCCTTGTTCTATCCATGGAAAAAAAACTGGGAGCAGTTTTTCATAATTTTTTTTTTATAAATTGCATAATTTCAAGCACAAAATACGCAAAAAATATTCGTTTTTTCAAAACATTGTAATGGTCTTTTTTAAAGAGCTAATTATTTAGAATACATTTTGTTTGAGACAAATATCACTATCTTCAATTTTGTATTTTTTATGTTAAAATGTTGCAATTTTCGAAAATTATGAGTTCGGCGAAAATGAAACTAGCACGATGAATTTAAGGAAAAAAAATTGGAGATTTTTTTGAGTACAAAATTGTTGAATTTTGTTTTAATTGACCTATTTTACCAAAATACCGAGAAAACTATTCATATTTTCGAATAATTCGACATAACCTTATTTTTTAAGATGTCTTTAAAGAATAGCAGTTATTATTTTTTAAAAAATCATCTTCACTATTATAGTTGAAAGAAGAAGCCGAAACAAAATTTTGCAATTTTCGAAAAATTAGGGATTTTAATGGAAAAATTAGGGAAAATAAGATGTGCACCATTCTCTTGAGCCAGAGGCGTATCTAGCTATTGAAGCGCCCACGGCAAGCATAGAATTTGCGCCCCTGTCAGGATACTTCAAATTAGGGGTGTTGTTATTTGTTTTAACGGGTATACTCTAAATAGCGCCCCCCTGAGTGTGGCGCCCATGGCACGTGCCATGTCTGCCGCACCGTAGATACGCCACTGTCTTGAGCGTTCTTTACGCTATCCGAGGGGAAAGTTTAATAAAACTAGTAACATACTTTCTCGCGTTAATTCAAACAGCTAAGTAATATTGAAGTACTGAATTTTCTGCGCTACTCACATCGCATCTCGTGTTACTTGAAAACGTTCAATTCAAACAAAGCGCATGTGATGCATATCTGCATTCATTTCCATAGTCAGCAATCATTTCCTACTTTGACCAATGAAACGAAGTAGTTCATTAGACAAAATATGCTTAGGATTGTGTTAAGAGCTTATTTTCGAAGTTTCGACGTTTCCTCCCCGGACACCTGTATATACGATACACTCATCAACATAAAAAAAAGCTGCACCACGAAGGACCCTACTGATACGCTACAAACTTGATGGGTATTTTGCACACCATTCACTAAGTCAATGATTTCGTTTTCACGGTCGGCCGCGCACTGGGGGGTAAGGGAGTGACGTCATGCCCGCCAGCTGAGAAAAAGGGATCTCAAACGTCCGCGCCGGCCATTGCGACATCGGGTATCGTCGCCAGAGTGTTACCTGCACGTACACTACGCCTAGGCGACGTGTTCGACAGCCGGTTGTCCAGATAGAAGCTTTCGAGAGGGGCCGCACCGTGGGTGAGCGGGAGGCTGGTTGTCCTGTCGCCGTATTGCGCGCCACACTGATCGTACGGACACCACCATCGCCCGCTTTTGGCGGCAATGGATTGAGGAAGGCACGCACACACGACATGCAGAATCTGGACGTCCGTCACGCACCTCGAGGAGGGAGGACCGACGGATGGTCTGCAACGGGAGACCAAATCCAACGGCAACTATACCTGTAGGTGCTTCAGCGGTGATTTAGCGGGCTGTGCAGCCTGCGCTGTCACATCCTGTAAGAGCCAGTACCACTGGCAGGCTGTTGTACAACGCTGGGTTCGCCATACGCTGATCGTTACGACGCCTGCCCCTCACACCCCAGCAACGTTGCTACAGACTCGCCTGGTGTCGGGAACGACGAACCTGGGGCCATGCAGACTTGCAGTGGGTCATCATCAGCGATGAGTCCCGCTTCTGCCTTGATGGCGACGACCACCAGGACCGTGTCTGGAGGCGCAGTGAGGAGCGCCACGACGAGCGATTTGTGGTGTTCTATCACACGTTCCTCCAGCCTGGTGTGATGGTGTGGGGCGATATCCTATGGTGCCCGTTCACCGTTAGTGTTCCTCAGGGGCACCGTGACAGCCGCACGGTACGTTCAGAAGATCCTTCAACCGGTGGCCCTGCCGGTCGTGAACTCCCACGCTCATGTCCTATTTCAACAAGAAAACGCGCGTCCGCATACCACAGCCATCTCCCGAGCATGCCTTGCAGCCGTGGATACTCTGCCATGGCCACCCGCAT
Source organism: Acheta domesticus (assembly GCA_031308135.1). Classification (NCBI taxonomy): domain Eukaryota; kingdom Metazoa; phylum Arthropoda; class Insecta; order Orthoptera; family Gryllidae; genus Acheta; species Acheta domesticus. The sequence continues at coordinate 191,203,563 of JAHLJT010009436.1, read as the reverse complement.
TGCCAGGCCTTTCCCCGATCGAGAATGTTGGGGGTGCTACGGAACGTGCGAACAGGACCCCACACCTACCCACCAATCTGCAAGAACCGCGCGCTCAGGTGTAGGCTGCATGGCATGGACTAGCACAGGACTCCATTAGAGACTTGTACAACTCCATGCCAGGACGTCTGGACGAGTGTGTTTGCCAATTTGGCGACCTCACGCCAAACTAACATGTACAGCCTGTGGGCGTGTAGCGCAGTAAATATTGGTCCTACAAACGTGAAAATGTAATCATTTCGTATGAGTAGTACCCTCTACCTGCCTGCCAACAATGATCGCAATCCGCCGCGTCCTTCTGGGTGCAGCTTTTTTTTATGACGATGAGTGTACGATAAGTGAGATAAATATACATACACGTATATTGTGGCTCTGAATTATCCCAAAAACTACCTGCAGCATAAGTGGGGACTTCTACAAACTTTTTGAATAGTTTTTTCCTAATTTTGGATAATTTAAAGTTTTTCCTGCTAGATTTCATAGATGATTTATTGGCTTCAACAATGCGTTTGAGTCTGCATACGTCACGCTTTGCACTTATTTTCTGTGATGCTTCACTGGATGGACTTCCTATAATTGAATCTTGAACATTTTGAGTAATTTGGTATCCCATGTTAAACTCATAAATAGTTTCTGTGATACAATAATCCATTTAAAAAAACAAACAAATGTTTCTTTTGGACATATGGACCAAAACACACTGTGGAGTGATTCATTTGTATTTTGGCTCTTCCCCCTAGTGCAGCTTTCTAATATTTCATCACAATCAAATCTTCAATACACAGGGATTATTTTTACCACAACTTCTGAAGAAAGAACAGTTTTCGTGTTATTTTTATGACTAGGTATTTCTTCTCCCTTTTATCCTAAAAAAACGAAACAACTACGACCTAACCTATAACTATTTCATCAAACATTATTTACACTTATAGCGAAAAGACTGAATAAATACTGAAGGAAACTCGAAGTGACTAAAAAAATGCTAATAAAATATAAATCACAAAACCCTAAAGAAACTTCTATATTAATACTACTATTACGAAACGATTAACACCAGGACACTTTATTCATGAATGACACTCACTGTAACAATATAATGATTCCCGCACTAATGTCCAGTATTCAGATGTTCTTCAAGGACTCTACGACAAGTTCCTTCAATAAAGCTCCAGGAAATTCAAATATTATTCTACTAATATTCGGAAAATAACATTTAGTGTGCGGAAAGGGGGCGTGACACACAGCGCGCATGGGCATTTAAAGAATCATTTCTGGCATTTAAATGCACCTCATGCTAATCTGACTCGGCGACAAGAATATTCAAAGTGCGACCTTATTTATGGCTACGAAAACCAAAAATTGAAGTTTTCAAGAAATTTCATAAATTTTACAGATGCCTCTCCTTAAGCGCGTATATTGGCTATTTTAAGGGTATATATTGCCAATATTAAGTGCATGGTTGCATGCATAATTTTAACTTTTTAGTGCATGAAGTTCCGGGATCTAATCATTACAAATGGTAGAGCATTTGGGTCAAAAACTAAATATTTTCAAGCAAATATCAACACAATTTTGACAATAATTATAAGTCCTTTTCATACAGCTTTATCCTGTCACAACAATGACACGTAATTCCAAAAATGTGCGTGCGAGACGCGGAATTCCATTGTTGCATTCCCTGTATTGTTGATATTCCCTAAGAGCAAGCAATTTTTATTTAATATATTTTTTCAAATAGATTTTAAATAATTTCTAAAAGATTAATGTGTATATGTGTAACAAAAGGTCGAATGTACGAAACGAACGAATATGAAATATTATACAAATTCTAGCTTACGAAGCCTCCAACTGTCTGAAATTCCATTCACGAAGCGCAATAAATTTGGAGCGGGCACTTATTTTTGTCGTCAAATTACACAAAAAATACTCATATTTAAAAAAAAAAATAAACATGACATTATTTGAATATCTATTTTTGGTAAACACATTTCATTAAGAAAAATTATATTTGACAATAATATTGTAGGTGTAAGGCGATGCGCAGTCAATTTCGACCGGACTATTATGTTCCTCGCAAAATTACACAAAAAAATACTAAAATTATCAAGATGCAACATGACCTTTTTCGAAGATCTATTTTATATGAACACATTTCATGAAAAAAATGGTATCTTCACAATTATAGTTGTAGGAAGACGCCGATTTTTTTAAATTTTCGTCAAATTAGGCATTTTAACGAACATGAGACGTGCATCATTCTATTAAACGTCCTTTATGCTATCTAAGGTCCCAATTTCACACAAAAAGTTATGCGATTTTTAAGAAAAAATTGTTTAAAGAAAATAAAAATTACCTGTGTTTGACACAAAATTTCACAAAAAATACTCATGTTTTTGAAATACTGAACATGATATTATTTTTAGAACTGGTTTTGATTACGACAAAAGTTGTATCTTCATAATTGTAATTGTAGGAAGGCGCCAAAATATTTTTAATTTTTTCATTTTTCGAAAAATCAGAGTTTTCAGCCAACATGAGACCTGCTCCATTATCTTACACGTTCTTCACATTATCTAATGACAAAGTTTAATAAAAAACATTGGAGCTATGTTTTGAAAATTTTGAAAATGTTCCAGGAACTTCGGGCGAAGTACTGTCAAAATTAAAATATCGATACTCAAGGGGCCGCGACATCAGCCAGATCAATGGGTGAATATCAATTTTGGAGAAAATCGGCTGAACGATTTGGCCAACGTTGTTCACAAATTGACAGGCAGACGCTTTGCCGTCAATCGACTTTTCGACACCAAGGATCCACAAAACATGGATTCTGGCTAAACAACGTGTTTGATGATTTTTTTCTAAATTTAGCAACCAAATTTATCCACATTTTCGTTACCAGGGCCCCGTAGGAGTTGTTTTTTTTGGGGGGGGAGGCGGAAATTCGCTGTTTTTTCGCGTACATAACTTTCTCCATACCGCGGTAGCAGTACAAAGTTTAAAAAATTGAGTTATTTTCGAGAACATTTTGAAAACTTTTTATAAAGTACCCCCAAATTCAAAATATGCGTTTCAAACTCAGAGGGCCCCTAGTTTACTTACATCGACCGCAGAATATCAATTTTAGAGAAACTCGCTCGAACGGTTTAAGAAGGCGCTAGCGTTGACAAGAGACGAACGGACAGACGTTTTACTTTCTCGTATACGGAGTAATATACATAGTATAGAGAAAATTGTGATGTGCTGCGGCAAAAAACAGCGATTTTTCGACAGAAAATCTCGAATTGTGGGCCCTGATTCACAAAAAGTAGATAAATCCTTTTTCTAATATGTAGTAAAATATTTCCTCTAACACGTTATGTAGTCATATTTCAGAAAGTGTGTCCTTGACACCGAAAAAGTGTTGGTTTTTTTCTCAAACGTCCGTCTGTCGTCTCTGAACAGTAACTCCTAAACTATGCGCAACAGGTGGTCATCCAAACTGAATAAACACCTGTCGATGTGGCCTCACTCGAAGTTCTGCAATTTTGAAAAACATTAATTAATTTTTTGTGGGGTACTTTATATGAAGCCCCTGGGACATTTTCAAAATTTTCTCAAAAATGGCTCCAAATTTTTCTTTAAATGTGTGGTAAGAATAGAGTAAAATACGCTTATAAAGAGGGCATGGGTCTGATTTTTCTGTCAACTCTGAATTTTCGAAAATACAAAAGTTTGATTTTTTTAGTACGAAAAGATGAAATATATGGAAGGTAAATGAATGAAATACTATGATAAACATTTATATACAAACCTTCATGAGATAAAAACACTCTTTTCGTAATGTGTTATTTTGGCTGAAACGTATTAATGCTCCCAGAGATGACGCAATCATGTGGCTCCATTTCTTGTCTCTTTCATAGCCCTGTAACGGAATACTTCCTTAAAATTTGTATTTTATTTCGAATTTATGATACAGTATCAACTTTTTTCCTTATTAATGATTTTTCAACATCCAGAATGAAGTATCCAATTGCAGAATTATATTTTTAAACACCTTACTTAAAATGGAAATATTGATTAAAAGAGAAAAATAAGTTAAATTTTAACATCTTGAGAAGCAGAAGGCTTCTGGAAAATTTTAAGAAATACTCATGACAATATTTGAAAAATCTATTCAAATAAATGTTCATGATACAAAGTGATTTTACTGATTAATAATTGTTACAATGAATGGACATATTTAAGAAAAATATTATGTAATCAGATAGATACAAGTATATCATATATTATAGTAGATGGGTGGATATATTGACTGATTGATGGACTGATAGATACCTGCCTGGATATTTTGGTAAAAAAGCCTCAACATCATGACAGGCTTTTTGAAAAGTAAATATCACCAAGTTTAGACTTTTATCATTTTTACTAATCATTACATCATGCTGAATAGTAATTACATAAATAACATTTAAAAAACGAACTTATTTTATTCAATGTTTTTATTTCTGAACATGAGCAAAGTTCTTATACACTATTATGTCACTCAAACTTTTAAGTAATTATTTCATTTCATATTATTATTATTATTAGACTATGAATTTAGTTGCCCCTCTCCACGTACTAATAGTCGGTTTAATTTTACACTCATACATTAACAACAACAACAACAAGACTTTTTTCTTCTATCCTACTAGGGTTAACATAGGAGCAGAGTCAAAAATGACACTCCTTCACATACAGCATGTTTAAGATCAAAAATTTACATGATACATTGTAAACAAAATTACATTATAAATAAAAAATCTATTTTAATCATTATGGTTCTATCAATGAATGAAAATTTACAGTCGAAACAAAATTATGATCGAAAATTATGTTCAAATTATGTCAAAACATAAAATGTTTAATTTACAAACTCCCTGTTTATTAAATGGCTTCTGATAAATAAAAAAATAATTTAAATTTTAATTATCATTAGATTTATCATTTTTATTATTTCTTTTGTTTTATGAAGAAATCTCACTCAAGACTTCCTCCTAACAAGTATTCATAGAAATCTGAGCAATCAAAAAGCTTATAATTGTACTGCTCACACACTACCCCCTTTATGTGTTCAATTATTTGCCTACTCTCCATTGATTGTTCATTCACAAGAGTTCATTACAGGTATTCTCTATTACCCGTATGACTGGGGAAAACAATGAAAACCCCGCTATTTACCGTTGTTTGATTTATTTTCGCCCAAATATAGTAAAACTGTACGAGAACCGAGATAGTGACGTACGAAAAGTATAATTTGTGCACGTTTTCTTGAGCTCCAAATTTTTTTCCTCGCCTTTTGCACCTGTAAACGAAACGCAGTTTTTATTTTTTAGTATACTGCTACGAAAAAAGCAACGCACAACCCCACCTCTTCTTCTACTGCAAGTAGAAGAAAAGCTATTAGTAGTAAAAGAAAAGCTGAACAAAACGCGCACGTAGTGAAGCTATATTTATGTCCAGAAGCAAAACAACGGGCCATCACAGCATTTTGGTCTTTTGAACAAGGAAACTGGAGGAAAACCTGATCAGGATGAGGCCACTGATCCAGAAACTTAAGTACTGGGTTAAGAATGGCATGCAAAAGGGGACATTTCGAAATTTAGTTTAAAATCTTCCCGGAACCTTCCTCTGTTCTAATAAGGGGACATAAAGAATTGTATGTCCAACTCACAGTAACTGCGGAGATTGTCAGACGAAGGGCCTCCGTGAGGGTGGCGGCCAGTTGAGAGCTGTGTTGTGCCAGGAGGAGTCGCAAATGCTGCTCATCTCTGATCATGAACAATAGAAAGAAATCAACATCGGGACTCCCTTCGTCCAAACAATAACATGCATCACTCAGCTCTGGGGCACAAGGTCCCGGTCGCAGGGCCAGTTGGTCACTCAAGGCAGCTGGAAGCGAGACTGTTCCGTGCCATTCAGCATTGTCCACTAAAAGAGGCACTCCTTCCTCCGAGAAAAAAAACACATGTAGGTGATGGTTTCTTCCTACACATAAAAGAAACCTCTATTAATAGGGTGGGGGTAGTGTCTGTAACAAGGGATGGCACATGAGCGAGGCGATGGACTGGCGGCGAGTGGGTGGGGTGGGACGAGGGGGAAGCGCTGAGTGAGTGATGTGGAGATGTTTCAAGTCTGGCGAGACAGGGGCGAGAAACAAAAAAGCGTGTATTTGCTGGTGCTATGCAACGCGGCACGCTCGACAGTGGTCTCTGGAAAGTGGGGGTCGAACACTTTCAAAATCAAACTTCCCAGGTCCGCACTTCGATCTCGGAAGGCTTTTGCCTCCCTCCCCACCAGCGTCAATCACCCCTGCCCACACCCTGACACGCCTCTCCACTCCCGCATCTACTCCCCACTCTCGTAAATCCAAATCACCACCGCCACCTCTTTGCCCCGGTCATGATCTCCCCCCACGTCACGGCAAAGCACCGTTTTCACCCCACACACGTGCTTCTCACGACCACACGGTCCACCCATGCCCCTTCGCACCCCTGATTGTTTAGTTTTAAATATTATCTTCAATGGATTTTAAGTAAAGTTGTTAAAATTCGTAAAAAGCTAATACAAATTGCCAATTTCTTCACATGAAGTTAAAAATCGTCTTGGACCGTTCAACAAATAAATGTTAATAGAAATTGTTATTTTTGATACAATTCCTTCTCTTTTTTATACAACTTCATTACAAAAAGTCTCCACTGCCTCAGGTGTTCGTATACACACCAACGCCTTTGAGACGATGTTGGCAATGAAGTAGTAACGCAAAGTCTTATCATCATTATATATCAAGGGGTATCGCCCCACCCCCTCTCCTCCCGTTCAATTCAAAGTTGCTGCACATTCTGCCAAAATGCATGTCACTTCCCCGCAAAAAAATGAACAGAATATGTAATGACACCCGATATAAAAGTAACCATTTTGGAAAAGATTTCATCCTGTATTACGTGTACATTCACCGCTTGGTGAAGACCAATATCAATCCCAACAATCAAAATAGAAACACGTGCTTTGGAGATTTGAAACTATCGGTACATGTAGAATGGCATAGACTTTCTCGTATTACTTTTCTAGTTTCTTTGGCCTGGTCTAGCTATTCGGAATTGCCACATACTCTTACCAGCTGCCATCTACCGCCGCCCAAAGTACATTTTACTTTCTCGCACTTACTAACATAAGAGAAAGTACTGTAATTGTGCGCCGGAAAACGACGGATTTTCGACACAAAAACTGTTATTGACGGATCCAGGAAACAAAAAAGTGGATAAATCCAGTTGCTGAAAATAGAAAAAAAATTAACTTCTAACACGCGGTGTAGCCAGAATCCTTTTTTCCTGCGTCCGTACCGAAAAATCGATTGACCGGAAAACGTCTGTCTGTTCGTCTGTGCACAACGCTAACGCATAGCGAATTTTCCAGGGCCCTGATAACGAAAAAAGTGGGTAAACCCAGTTGCTAAATTTAGAAAAAATCCTCTAGCACGTGGTATACCCAGGAACCCATATTTTGTGGGTCCCTGATAACGAAAAACCAATTGACGGTAAAACGTCAGTCTGTCCATCCGTCCGTCTCACGGTGGTCGGAATCTTCAAAAAGCTGGCCAAATTTCGAAAAAACATTGGAATTGTATGCAAATATGGACATAATGATTTTTAGAGTCAATGAATTCGAATATGTCATTAAAATTACAAAATTCAAAACAGCAGATCCAAAATGACTGACATCGTTTAGAAATAAGTAGTGAAATTGCATGAAAATTTGATTATAAGTGTTTCCCGTGTAGTAGAATCATAATTTACGATTGAAATTACACAATGCAAAATGACGGATCCAAATGGCCGACTTCGTTTACAAATAAGCAGTATAATTGTACGAACGCCGAAAATTGAAACCAGTGGTGGTATAGAATGGCACAGACTTCCCTGTATTAGTTTTCTATTTCCTTTGGTCTCGGATACCTATTCTGACTTGCCACATTATCTTGCCATGTGCCATCTATCACCGCACAAACTACAGTTTTTTTGACATTGTCTTAATTTTTCGGTTTCTTAGTAGTAGAACGGAAATATTGTTTTAACAATACTAAAGAACAGTAAAACCTCGTACTAAATGGCAATTTTCTTTCAAAAACTTGGAGCTGTTAAAAACAATAGCGTTTAAGCGCTACTGTAAATTTGAAATTAATTTTCACACAAAAGTTTTGAATTATCGAAAAATTTTATTTAGTCACTTGAATCACTTTAACTCGAAAATACAAGAGTGTTTAAAAATTACTGGAAATGTGCATATTAACGGTGTGAGAGATCTTTCAAAAATAAAACTTCTTGAGTAATTTTTGAAAAAACAAAATATTACAGCAAAATTAATTTTATGTCATATTAAACCGGGCAATTAGCACTAGCCGTTCGAAAAGTTTGAAGAAAAATTTCGGAGCCGTTTTTGAGAAAATGGCATTTGAGCGTTTCAGAAAATACGGACATTTGAGTTCGTTTTCACAGAAAACGGTTGTTTTCAAAAATATTAATCTGACATTAATTAAAGCACATGCACTCGTAAATATAATGTACACAAATCGGGGGGAATGGAGAGAGTAAAGCGCAAAATGCAGCCTACCCTCCCTAAAGGGCAAACCTCACCTTTACGTGGTTCCCCCTGTTTATACTAACGAGGCTCCAGCGACAGAGAATCACCCGGGATAAGGTGAGGGCCTTTATCAAGAACCAACGGCCGCTTAGGAGGGCGGATGACCGGATAGAGGCAGGGCACTCGTTTGCCTTTTGGGATGGGAAACTATCCCTAAAGGTGGAGGAGCCGGAAACGGGCAACGAAATACTCACAATCATGGTCGTATTCTGGTTTAGCTGAAAGAATGCTAACATACCTTTTATCCCCCTTTTTTCAACTTGAAAAGCATGATGGAAAGTCAGAAAAGGGACACTACTCCAGGTGGTAACCAAACTACTGTTGCTGAAGGCAACGCAAGCAAGTCATCAGACTCTGGAGAACTTGCACCAACATGCATCAGAAAATAAACAACGCGAGGTAGCGTACAGATGATGATCAAACATAAATCCATAAATTACTTTCCCACAATCAATATTAACTCGTTTCACGAAAACTCAAACAACAAAGAGGCACCTTAACTGAATGTGGCATATTTATCACGGCAGTACAAGAAACAAGATTCACTCACATATTCCCAATTGAATCTGAAGGATATAGAATATTCAAAGGAAAGGTAGGGAACCGAGTTATGAAGTGTCCCTTTTTACTTTCCCGTTTACGTACGTATACATGGAGTGATATACGTAGTATGGGGAAAGTTATGTAATACTGCGCGAAAAAAAGGCCAATTTTCGCCAGAACAAAATTCGTTGCCGAGCCGTGATAACGAAAAAGTGGATAAAACCAGTTGCCAAATTAAGAAAAAAATCCCCTAACACGTGGTGTAGCCAGAACCCTTCTTTGTGGGTCCTTGATATCGAAAAACCAATTGAAAGGAAAACGTCCGTCCGTCCGTCTGTCTGTAAACACTGCTAGCGCCTAAACCATAGGTACGATTTCTTCCAAAATGAATATTCCACAGTCGATCTTCTTCGAGTCAAAGCTTTAAGATTTTGAAGAAGATTCTTCAAAATTTGGGGGTACTTTACATGAAGGCCCCAGGACATTTTCAAAATTTTCTCAAAAACGGCTCCAATTTTTTTCTTTTAATTTCTTCTATGAATAGAGTAAAATACACTTATTAACATGGGTCCGATTTTCACGGATAACTCTGAATTTTCTAAAATTATGAAAGTTTGAATTTTTTTTCGGCGTCTATCTCCAACTACAAAATTAAAGATAGAAATTTTTCCTTCAAATAAAATGTGTTCTCCAAAGTAAGTTCTTTGTTTAAGGTCATGTACATTGTTTTGAAAATTTTAGTAGATTTCGCGCAATATTGCGTGCAATATGTGCAATTTTAAAAAATTACAAAAAACTGGATTTTCTCAAAAACGGCTCCAAATTTTTTCTTTAGACTTTTGGTAAGGATAGTGCTAAATGTACCCTATGAGATGACATAAACGCCATATTGCTGTATTCTTTTGTTTTTTCAAAAATTGCAAAAATGTAATTTTTTTACTTGTCTCTCACGTTAATATTTACACTAGCGGCAAATTGTTCACATTATTATATTTATGAGTACATGTGCTTTAAATAATATAAAGTTTCTCGAAAACACAACCGTTTTCTGTGAAAAGTAGCTCAAATTTCCTCATTTTCAGAAACGCTCAAACGCCATTTTCTCATAAATGGCTAAAAAAAATTCTTCGAACTTTTCCATCGGATAATGCTAATGGCAATATGACGTATAGTTTACTTTGAGGATTTTTTTTTCAAAAATTACACATATATAATTTTTTTAAAGTTCTCTCACATCTTTAATATGCACATTACCAGCAATTTGTAAACATTATTATATTTGTGAGTGTAAGTGCTTCAAATAACTTTAAATAAAGTATTTTGAAAACTCAAAAATGTTTTGTGAAAATGAGCTTCAAATTTCGCATTTTTAGTAGCGCTAAAACGCAATTTTCTTTAAAACGGCACATTATTTTTAAAAGAAAATTGCCAATTAGGACTTGGTTTTTGTGTTCTTTAATATTTTAAAATTAATCTTTCCGTTCTACCAATAGAAAAATTAAGAAAATGACAAAAAATGTACTTTTGGCGGTGATAGGTGGCAGCTAGCAAGAAAGAGTATGTGGCAATTCCGAATAGCTAGCGAAGACCCAAGGAAATAGAAAACCAATACAGGAAAATCTATGCCATTCTGTAGCACCATTTGTTTAGGAGCAGCTTTTATAGTCAACAGTAAAATCCTAGATGTAATAATAGATTTCCAGTCTCCGAACGGAAGACTACCTATACTCTCTTTTAGATGCACCAACAAAATTTATACAACGATCAATGTTCATGCCCTAATTAATTAAGCCAACAAAACCAGTAAGGAAGAAACGGATAAGTTTAGGGAAGAGTTGGAGGACATCATTATGAAAGTGCCAAAGAAACACAATTATTCGTCTACATTTCAATGCGCAGATAGGTAAGGAAAAGAAATTCTGAGACGTAGTTGGAAACTACCCAGCACACAGGACAAATAGGAATGGCGAAAGACTAGTAAAACTTTGTAAATCAACAAATTTAATTACGAAATCTACTGCTTTTAAACACGTTCCAAGGAAACAAAAAACGTGGTCTTCACCAAACCCCAATCTAGGTGAATTCCAAATAGGCCATGTAGCATTATCAAAGAAGTCATCGAAAAAAATTCAAAATGTAAAAGTAATTAGAAATGCCAAAATAGACTCGGACCACTATCTTTCTTAAATAAAAATTAAAGTGCAATCCAAAAATACCAGAAAACAACGAAACAAAGATGATCAAAAAAGACACTGAAAAACTTAAGAATGATACAACCTTCACAGACAGACTAGAAACCAAAAATCGAGAAAACTGGAAACAAATAAGAAATCGCTAGTTCAAACAGTCATGGAAACAATTGTTTTCCCCCTTCTTTCTTGTAACGCACTTCCCTATCTCTATGTAACGCAGCGTAACGCCGCCTCAGATCCCCCTCCCTCCACCTTTAGCGTTACGTAATTTATGGATGACCCCGTAGTTTTTCCATAATTTAGTGACAAACATAATAGACCGTTCCCAATTGACTGCGCTTCGTCAAAATAACAGCAGTAATTCCAACAGATTGCTTCGTAAGCTTGAATTTGTATATTATTTTACAGTTCTTTGTTCGTTTCTTACATTCGAGCTTTTGTTATAAGTTTACAAATTAATCTTGTACATTTTATTTAAAACCTAATTTAAATTGAGTTAAATGTGAAAACGAATTGATGATTTCACTTTGTATAATAAGATGTGGTAGTAAAGAGTAATGTGCGTAAAAATGATGAATATATACGAATATCTTTAATTATTATAATTTTCTATCAGTTTTCATTTTCTTGCCAGGGATATCATCAAAGCTAATTTGCAAAACGTATCGCATACGAATTAGCGTTCGTTGTTGCATGTTGCAACAAATAGTTGTAACGCCTCACTGATAACAAAGCGATAACGACGGCCGCAGTTCGTTCGCGTTAATATAAACTAATAATTTTATTGTGATATACCAAAATATATAATATTTTGTTAATAATATTGGCTGTAAATGGGTTGGAAAAAAGGGTATGCAAATGGCGATATACAGCCTTAGCAACGCCGGCGCAGTGGTTGGCAAGGTCAACAAACTGCATTCAGGCCTTGAAGAGATGGGGGCGCTGGCTAGATAGACAAATAAAATAATGTGTGATTGGTCTAAAAAGGAATGACTGTCGAGGGCGTGGCTACTTGGTTTGATAAGAGATGAATGGATTGGCTAAGGGAGAATAGACTGTCTAATTTTGTCGTTTTGTTTTAAAAAAGAGGAACGAAGGACGGATACCGAAGCGTTGAGGGCGAAAGAACAGGGAGAACTGGACATTCTGATAGTGGTCGTCGAGTAGTAAAGATCGCTCGCGAGATCAACATTAGTGAAGTAGGACTTGTAAGTTTCGAGTGAGACTCAATAGTTTTTCGGAATCGGGAAGTTCGATTAGGACTTTGAAAGTTTATTCTTGTATTGCGGTTTTGGACTTTAATGTTTTACCGCTAGTTGGGGAAGACTAGGAACTCTGAATACCAATTAAGAACCGGTTGATATTCTAGTCAGTGAGGGCTGGATGCGTCGGCAACGTCGCAAGATTAGAAGAGAGAAGCGGAACTTGGGATCGCCTACATTCAAGTGAGAAGAGACTGCGGGGCGTCGGCGACCAAGACGGTAAATAAGTACTGCAGTACAAAAGATATATTTTAAAACGTGGTCATGACCTAAGGACAAAAACAATTGTAAATATTGTTAAATAAATTGTTGAATTTTTTTCTTTTGGAAATGAAAAGATTTTCATTTAGTCAATCAAAATTGTTAAATAGTTAGAAATAGATAATTATTCCCTTTCAGATTCCTCGCCATACTGTACAGTTGGCAGATCAAGTAATCGGCTATCTAGGCGATAGCGATTATCCATAAAGGGACCCATTGACCCAGCTAGCCGGACATTTATACATTTGTTGAAATTAGCTGTGGAAGCATTGGTCATTTTTAATTAACGTAACCTGTTCCTGGCGCCCAAAATTTTAATATAAATTCGGAACGGGTCACGATTATAACCATCTTCGATGAATGATGCCAACGATCTCGTAAAAGTCTATGACGAGACGTTGTTGGTACAATTCATTATTTACAGCTAAAATACGCATCGCGCACAGTTGGTAATTTATGTGGAACGTGGATGCACTGAATTCAAAGGTGTAAAGCTGTTTTCGTTGAAATGTTTGATTTTTTAAAAATATGAATTTTTCACGTTTTGTTTATTTAAGAATTTTTCAAATGGTAATTGAAGTGAATGCGAGAAAGTGTCATATTATATTGCATAGCTATTAGCAATATTGCGTGAAAGTATGTGCTGATTTAGCACCACTAGTTTTTCATCTGTATTTTACTAAAGATAATAAATAAAATAGCAAGCAATAGAAAAAATATTTGTTTTACCTACAATTTACTTTTTAAATATTGTCAATTACCTGTAATTTGAAATAAATAATTATGTAAATTGATAAATTACACTATAAATAAATGTTTTGTACTCCCAGTTCAGCTCATTGAGTATACAACAAAAAAATTAGAAATACATTTTTGAACTCTAAACTTTAGAGATCAATGGAAAAGGTTGGACTTATTCAGTTACACTTAGTATCCTGAAAAGGCCCAACCAGTCTTGGTACTCTAAACAAGAATACCCATGCAGCCGGATTGCAAAGCCCCTGAAATGGGAGATACCATACTGGAGAAGATTATCAAATGATAAAAGTGCCAAGAGAAAGTAAAATAAAAACATGGGTACTTCACATTCCTCCTTAATGTCCGAAACCGTCCAAATGTTTTTCAAGAGCAAAATTTAATGTACAATAATTCAACGTACAATACACAAGCAAATTCAATTTACAATATTTCCCTAATTTTCAGCATACATCATATTGGTGTATGCCAAGACATGAGAGTTTACAAAGTACACAAAACTTATCACTCAAATAGATGCATGGACATCTATGTCAGAGATGAATGATGTCACTATATTAGGTCGAAAGGGGCAGATCAAATCATGAGCCACGATGAAAAAAAATGTCAAACTGGCAAATTTTACTCAACACAAAATCAGTTTAAAATGAAAATAAAAATTGTAACTTGACTAATTGAAAAACCGATAAGAAAAATTTCTATAATTTTATAAAGTGATGTTTAAATGCTATTCTATATTAACATACTCTCAAGAGAAGAGGAGTAACAACAGAAATTGTGACAACTTGGCTTTACTAGCTTAGGTAGTAATGTTTCCATTGCAAGTGTGACATATGCCTTTATTAGAAACCAAATCAGAAGTTAAAGAAAAATGAAGACTCATAATTCATTTTTATAGTCAAGAAGTTTTTCTTTTCCAATTTTTCTCTGTTAAATAAAAATCAGAGTAAGTTATTTCCTGGAATCCATAAAAGATAAATAATAAAATAAGCATTCACCAATGTCTCCCCCTAAAGAAGCACCATAAATGATAGAGAAACTGGAGCATTGAGATGTACTCTGCTGTAGGTTCACTTGCTTGCACTGCACAACAGGTGCACAGTGAAAACCAATATCACCATATGTTCTGTGGAAAAATTAAAAATAACACAACTTACCCTTTTCCCTTGATATGCAACCACATTACAAATCAAAATAATATAAGATATTCTGCACAGGAGAAGTTTAAAATATATTTTCGGTAATATTGTTTTAATGAGATACTGTACCTACGATACATGGTAATATTATGAATCCAATTTCTTTCATGACGAAGTCCATGGATTCCTGATCTGAAGTAACAAATAACAATCTGTCACTTACCTCACACTTCAATTACTTAGCTCCAAGTCTTAAAAAGGTCATAAATACCTCTGATAGACTGAATCATTAATTCTAGAAACAACTGTCAAATATGGCATCATCAATTGACTTCTCTTCAAAAAAGAAACAAGGTAATTGTGGAGATTCTTATACATACTCATAGGAAAATTCACCTGTACATAAAATTGTTGCATAAGGTTTCATATACACAAATGCTAAAAATTAATTTATTTAAGCAAAGATTGGTTACACTTCACAAACTTAATATTCTATTATATACTTTCAACATTTTTAATACATATAATCAAGATGTTTCCACCATTCAGCTTTTGAGGATCTATGTCAATTAAACTTTAAACAAAACTTACAAAAATGGAAATTGAAACTGTTGGATCTGGTTCTTTATTTTCATGTTTTAACGCTTTTTCCACTATTCTGAATTTCCAACCCACATCAGAACAATATTGAAAACTGTAAAACTTGCACATATGATCAAAAACTTGACTAGCCAACAAACAAGGACCTTTTGCCTAAGAATTATCAGAAATTAATAAGTCACCATGAAAATCCACATTATTGAAAACAGAAAGTTTGTATAATTACCAACATTTAATTGCAA
Source organism: Acheta domesticus (assembly GCA_031308135.1). Lineage (NCBI taxonomy): Eukaryota > Metazoa > Arthropoda > Insecta > Orthoptera > Gryllidae > Acheta > Acheta domesticus. The sequence continues at coordinate 191,187,868 of JAHLJT010009436.1, read as the reverse complement.
CTTGTTAATGGTATTGACATCATTTCTCAACACTTTTATGAGACAGCGAACATCAAGAACTTGATCATAATGTCCTTTGTAGAAAACTGTAAACAATGTCTTAGGTAAATGTAATTTTTGCAAAAATTAACCTATGAATAAAAAAGCTGTGATGAATACCAAAAAATATTTGTGAAGTACAAACTAAAGAAAGCAATCAATTATTAGGGAGCGGATATTTTTATGATTTTGCATATTTCAGTGCATAGGTAAGTGAAATTTCTTGACATTCAGTTAGAACAGGATGCTATGTGGATTAATATGTTAGTACATATTTGTGCATATTTGGCTGACTTTTCCTGTTGGTGCATATTCGTGTAATTATGGGCACATATTTGGCATAAATCTTTAAAATAGAGACTTATCTATAAAATGCTTCATTCTTTTCAAAGAATCTGTTTATTTGTGAGCATTCATTGATTCAAAAGAGCTTGTTACAGTTTGCATTCCCCCCCCCCCCCCATGGATGATAAAATACTAGTGTAAATGTAGGATATTTCATGATAACATGTTTTTTAAACCAGTCAGAAGAAATACAACAATACATACAATGTACTTCACGAAGGTGAATATTTACTTCAATTATTTTTCACAAAGTAGGGTAGATTATGTTTGCACAAAAATATATCTTTTCATTACAAGCATGCTTCTCCTGAATTTTATTAAGAAAGGTTTACAAAGGAAATGAGAGAGTTATTCTTAACTCTATTGTATATAAAAGTGCATATGTCAGAATTTTAGGTCATAAGTGCGTATTTTAAAAGCATATTTCGAGAATTTTTAGTGCATAAAAATCCTCTCCCTATCAATAACAGTTGTTAGTTTTTCCGTAAATTCATAAATAAAGTAATATATGAAGTTAAAGTTAGGATTTGGATTTCACAAATTTCTTTCATATTATTCTTTTGGGCAAACACACACCCTCACAAGATAATATAATTTATCAATTTTCATAATAATTTACACCAAATTACATGTAATTGACAACATTTATTATTAAAATATTTCTTATGGGAATAAAGATTTATTTTTCTCCTTGTTACCAATAAATGTATTTGATAAATGAATCAGAAAAAAAATACCTTTCACTTCTGAACCATTATATCTATTCTTGTCAGTTACAAATAACACTCCAATTTCTGGACAAATATCATTTTCATAAACACCTTCTACACTTCTGTGAATTGATAAAATATACTGCAAAACCTTTAAAAAGACCAATACACACACTGTGACAAATATGGTAAATTTGCAGTTAAAACCAGAAGGGATAATACAAGAATTATGAGCAGAAATGTCTGTTGATGGATGATCAATAAATTAATGACATGAAAAAAATACTGATAACAGAAGAAATATTACACCAAACATATATAATTATGAAGAAATTAAATCCTTTTCTTAACATGCGGTTTATTCTGAATACATAAGACAGTAAGAATTTCAAATTACTTTTCAATAATTTACAGAAATATTTAATTGTCTTAGTTATCAGTTGTTCTTAATTTTTTACAAGTCATAATAATGAATATTATATTGCTTTAATATGCAAAGATTTAACATAAACACAATTTTTTATATTATATACTGTAAAAATATGTGTACAGAGAGAACAATGCCTTTAATAATTAATGTGAGAAAGGCATTAAATTATTCTTAATTGCTGTAGTGGGTATGTTATTTGTATCAAGAACTATAAATATTACTATAGCTTAGTTGGGCACAGACAAGAAAACGTTTTCAAAGTCAACGAGAAGAAATTTGGTAGAATTTTACATCTAGTTTTTCATGATCTATAGGGCAAATCTCGAGATAATTTGCTTCTCGATATTGAAGGTAGGTTTTCTCACTCTAAATTCTGAGGTATGAAATGAATAATGTAAATGAAACAATTCAAACCAATTGCTTAGAGATAGAATAGTACAAACATGGATTATTCATCCATGATACAAACCTTCACCAATATTCTGTAACATTCTGTGTCAGTCATTCTCAAAAATTCATGGAACGGAATTTTCTTTCTTATTTTCAACAGGCTATATTGTTTTCCTCAAATATATTTGAGACTGAAAATCGCATTCGCCAAAGGGCTATAAGGGTTCATTATATTTATCGCGTCCATTATTCCGCATAACGAGTACCAATGAGTACAGGCTAAATCACGAAGTCTTGTTGACTTCGTGGGCTAAATGTACCGGTAAAATATTTGCAGCCCAAATTCAATAGATCGCAGCACTATCAAAGGGACGTCACCTATAGCGTCTGGACAACAAAGAATGTAATTATATACATGACCAATAGCATACGATTTTCGTTTGGTAAACAACATTGCAATCAGTAATAACATTTAAGTATTCTGCCAATTAGCGTTTTTTCTGCAATTTTTTGTTTGGCATGTTGTAGTATGATTATGCGTCTGAAGTTTGGATGCTCGTTATAAACAATTGCAAGCAGTTATTAATTCCGGAGTAATTTCATCGTAAAATATAGTATTTGTAACAAACTACTGTTGGTAATACTGAGGTTCGCCGGTAAGATTTTATTCCCTGATGTTTTAAAACATTTTTGTAGAAAATGCGATTTTGGTGCAAAAGTTAGGCCCATTTTAGAGCATTTTAGGCACAGTAATTAATATAAACGTAATTAACAAATTGTTTCTAATTCAATAGATATCTTGTAATGAGCCCTAGGCCAATATTTCAGTATTCCGCCGAATAGTTTTTTTTTCTGTGGATGTTTGTTTAAAAGATGACCGTGAGAATATCCTTGTGATGCTTCAGGTCTCATTATAAACAATTGAATGCAGTAATTAATTCGTGAGCTGTTTAGTTAATAAATATGAAGTATATTCAACAAATTAGTGTTAATAAATCTGTGGTCCGCCGGTAAGATTATATTTTATGATTTTTTGAAATTTGTGACGGTAGCAGGGGCTTTTGGTTCAAAGCGCTGTGCGATTTTTTTAACAACTGTCCGGAGTAATTAATTTAAACAAATTGTTTTTGAAAACAAATGATATGTTGTGAAGGAATCAGTAGAATGCAATGTAGTATTTCGCCGGCATGGAAAATTTTTACGAATTTTTTTTTATTTTTGTGTGTTTTGGTACTAATTTTCAATTTGTTTAAACAATTTTTTGTTGTAATGATGTTAGAATGGATTAATTAAATAGTAATTAATTAGTACTTTATTGTTATTTTTCTAGTTTTTTTGCTCTATTTTGTTGCAGTGGCTAGCTAACTTCAGACTGAAGCTAGCTGAACCTAGATTTTTTAGAAAATGTCGGGCGTAATTAATTTAAATTTATGATAATTTAAGAGTAATTAATTAGTAGTAAATGGTGGCATATAGATTATTGTGGTCCGCTATAGGTGGCTAGCCAGCTTCAGAGAGGTACTAAAATGTGGATAAAACCAGTGGCTAAATTAAGAAAAAACTAGTGGTGCTACGGAATGGCACAAACTTTCCCGCATTAGTTTTCTATTTTCTTGGGAATGGGCTAGCTATTCGGAATTGCCACATACTCATGCCAGCTGCCATATATTTCCGCCCAAAGTACATTTTTTGACGTTTTCTTGACTTTTCGGTTTCCTAATGGTAGAACGGAAATATTAATTTTTAGAATATTAAAAAGCACTAAAACTTCTTCCTAAATGGCAATTTTCTTTGAAAAATGTTTACCCGTTTTTAAGAAAATGGCGTTTAAGCGGTACAAAAATGCGAAATTTGAAGTTCTTTTTCACAAAAAATTGTTGAGTTTTCATAAAACTTCATTTGAAGTACATTAACTTACAAATACAATGGTTTAATTACAGTTACAACAGTTTACAATTTGTTGGAAATGTGCATATTGACGATGTGAAAGATATTTTTAAAAAATTACATTTATGTAATTTATGCAAAAACAAAAAAAATCCCCTAATTGAACTTTGTCATATTAAAGAGTGCAATGACTACTATCCGCTCGAAAGGTTTGAAGAAGAAATTTGGAACAATTTATGAGAAAATGGCGTTTGAGTGTTTCTGAAAATGCGATATTTTGAGCTAGTTTTCACAGGAAACGGTTGAAGTCTCGAGAAACTTTACTCGACATTATTTACAGCAAATGATCTCGTAAATACAATAATGTGAACAAATCGCCACTAATATAAATATTACCACAGATCAATATCACTTCAAATACTTTGAAACATGGAAAGCAGTACCCTGACTAAACAAAATATTTTAACTACAAACGATTCAAAAGTTATGCACGCAAATTATAGTTTTATCATTCATTGTCTAATTTCAGGTACTTTTATCAAATACTTACATACTTTTTAGCGGTTCACTTTCGACAAAAATAGTAAGCGAACAATTTCAGTAATAAAATTATTCGAAAAATGCACATGGAATAAACTCACAACATAAGCAATACACTACGATGACCCTAAATTCACAACACTAATATGTATTATGACTGACACACACATACTTAATATTCTTTCTAAATTTCAGTGATAAATTTTCTATTGTGTTAATTTTCTGAATCGAGGAAATAAACTTTCATTGTTTAATAATAACTTTCTTGCCATGGTAACCAATTTAATTTCAAAATCACTCTCCATTTCTCTTTGTGAGCGAATACAGCAGGTGCAAAATTCACATTTGCGGGAATAGTTACAATAATTCGAGAATATGTTATAAAACAAAATATTTAGAAAACTTTTCAATTGAGAGACGGTTTACTTTTCGTTTCCGTGCAATAGATACTTTTCATTCTGGGTGTGATTAAAAAACGCCTACAATTTTCAACATAATTTTGATTTTTGGAGCCCAAATATCTTGGACGAAATCAAGCTTCTGGAATATGGGAACGCATTAAACTCTCTTCCAATGTTGAGAATTTCGGCGAAAAATTTCCAAGAGTTTTTGAGAAAATTTGAGTCGAACATTTCAGATAAGTTTCCAATTCTGTTCCCTTATTATGGCCCACTTATGGACATTTCAAAAACCATCATTAGAGATTCTTTGAAGCTTATGTGAGAAGAAATGTACTGAACAATAAAATTCATCTATAATATAAATTTTGTTGACGTGAGAGGCAAGTCAAAAAAATTATATTATTGTAATTTTTGAAGAAAACAACATATAGACAAATATGACGTTTATGTCATCTGATAGAGTATATTTAGCATTATTCATGCCAAAAGTTTAAAGCAAAAATCTAGAGCCGTTTTTGAGAAAATCTGTTTTTTGTATATTTTTTTAAAAATTGCACATATTGCACAAATTGCATATGTTGCGCGAAAACGACTAAAATTTTCAACAAACAACTGTACTGAAACTTAATGAAAGAACTCACTATGGAGAACAAATTTTATTTGAAGGAAAAATCTCTATCTGCAATTTTGAGGTTGGAGGAAGACGCCGAATAAAATTCAAACTTACGCAATTTCGAAAATTCAGAGATAACCGTGAAAATTGGACCTATGCCATCTTCATAAGTGTATTTTACTCTATTTTACAAGAAATTTAAAGAAAAAAAATTGGAGCCGTTTTTGAGAAAATTTTGAAAATTTAATTGTTTTATCTATTTTTTACTTTTCCTTATACGTACGTATATACGGAGTAATATACATAGTATAGGGAAAGTTATGTAATGCTGCGCGAAAAAAAACAAGATTTTCGGAGAAAAATTCATTGTCGGGCCCTGATAGCGAAAAAGTGGATAAAACACAGTTGCTAAATTAAGAAAAAAAATCCCTTAACACGTGGTGTAGCCTGAATCCCTCTATTGTGGGTCCTTGATACCGAAAAACGAATTGAAAACAAAACGTCCCTCTGTCTGTTCGTCCATCTGCCTGTCCGTCCGTTCGTCTGCGAACACTACACTACTAGCGCCATAGACAAAGGACTATACATCTTTACTCTATGCTAGCGCCTAACACACTCGTAGGATTTTGTTTCAAATTGAAGAAACGCCTGTCGATCTGGCTCGACTCGAAGGTTTGAGATTTCGAAAAAGGTTCCTTAAAATTTGGGGGTACTTTACGTGAAGCCCTCCAGACATTTTCAAAACTTTCTCAAAAACGGCATCAAATTTTTTAAAACGGCTTTAAATTTCTTGTAAGAGTAGAGTAGAATACACTTATGAAGGTGACATAGGTCACATTTTCACGGTTAACTCTGAATTTCCGAAAATTGCAAAAGTTGCAATTTTATTCGGCGTCTTCCTCCAACTACAAAATTGCAGATACAGATCGTTTTTCCTTCATATAAAATATGTTCTTAATAGTTAGCTCTTTCTTTAAGGCCATGTACACATTTTTGAAAATGGTAGTAGTTTTCACGCAATATTGCGTGCAAGATGTGCAATTGTAAATGCAAAAACAAGGTTTTCTCAAAAACGGCCCCAAATGTTTTTTGAAACCTATGGTTGAGGATAGTGCTAAACGTGTTCTTTGAGATGACATAAACACTATATGGCTCTATTCTTTTGTTTTTCAAAAATTGCAATTCTTTTTACTTGTGTCTAACGTCGTTAATATTTACATTAGCGGCGACTTGTTAACATTATTGTTTTAATGAGTACATGTGCTTTAAATAATGTCAGACAAAGCTTCTTGAGAACTTAAGAATTATCTGTGTAAATTAGTTCAAAATTCCCCATTTTCAGAAAAGCTGAAACGCCATTTTCTAAAAAAAATGGCTCCACATTTTTTCTTCTAACTTTTCGAACTGATAGTGTCAATTGCATTCTTTAATATGACGTAAAGTTTAATTTGGGATATTTTTTGGTTTTTGCAAAAATTACACAAATGTAATTTTCTTAAAAAATCTCTTACACTGTTAATATGCATATTTGCAGCAATTTGTAAACACTATTATATTTCCTGGTGTATGTGCTTTAGAAGATTTCAAAAAACGTTTTTTTAAAACTCAATACATTTCTGTGAAAAAGAGCTTCAAATTTCGCATTTCATGACCGCTTAAACGCCATTTTCTTAAATATATTCCAAATTGTTTAAAGAAAATTGCCATTTAGGACCAGGTTTTCGTGCTCTTTAATATTCTAAAATAAATATTTATGTTCTACCATTAGGAAACCGAAAAATTAAGAAAATGTCGAAAAAATGTAGTTTGGGCGGCGATATATGGCACAAGTAATTGGTAATTCCGAATAGCTGGCCCAGACCCAAAGAAATAGGAAACTAATAGGGAAAGTCTGTACCATTTTGTACCACCACTAGTTTACATTCCCGTACACATACTACGTATATACGAAGCAATATGTATAGTATAGGGAAATTTATGTAACGTTGGGAGAAAAAACGGCAAGTTTTCGGCAGAAAAAATTCATTTCCGGGCCTAAAAACGTAAAAGTAGATAAATCCCGTTGCTAAATTAAGAAAAACTAGGGTTTTACAGAATGGTACAGACTTTCCCGTATTAGTTTTCTATTTCCTAGGGTCTGCGCTAGCTATTCGGAAATGCCACATACTCTTGCCAGCTGCCAACTATCACAGCACAAACGACATTTTTTTGACGTTTTCTTAATTTTTCGGTTTCCTAATGGTAGAACGAAAATATTAATTTTACAGTATTAAAGAACACAAAAATCTAGTCCTAAATGGCAATTTTCTCTTAAATCTTTTGTGCCGTTTTAAAGAAAATGGCGTTTTAGCGCTACTAAAAATGCGAAATTTGAAGCTCATTTTCACAGAAAATGTTTGAGTTATAAAAATACTTCATTTGAAGTCATTTGAAGTACATACACTCACAAATATAATATTGTTTACAAATTGCTGGTAAAGTGCATATTAAAGATGTGAGAGATCTTTCAAAAAAATACATTTGTGTAATTTTTGAAAAAACAAATAAATACCTCAAAATAAACCTTACGTCATATCAAAGAGTGCATTTACCACTATCCGATCGAAAAGTTTGAAGAAATTTTTTCTAGCCATTTATGAGAAAATGGCGTTTGAGCATTTCTGAAAATGAGGAATTTTGAGCTAGTTTTCACAGAAAACGGTTGTGTTTTCGAGAAACTTTACTTGGCATTATTTAAAGCACATGTACTCATAAATATAATAACGCAAACAAATCGCCACTAATGTAAATATTAACGACGTGAGAGACAAGTCCACAAAATTACATTTTTGCTATTTTTGAAAAAACAAAAGAATATAGCGATATGGCGTTCATGTCACCTCATAGAGTACATTTAGCACTATCCCTACAAAAAGTTTAAAGAAAAAATTTCGAGCCGTTTTTGAGAAAATCTTATTTTTGTATTTTTTTTAAAAATATTTCATACTATTACACGCAATATTGCGCGAAAAGTACTAAAACCGGAGAATATCCATTTTGGAAGAAATCGTACCTATGGTTTAGGGGCTAGTAGTGTTCACCGACGGACGTTTTCCTTTCAATTGGTTTTTCGGTATCAAGGACCCACAAAAGAAGGCTACACCACGTGTTAAGGGATTTTTTTCTTAATTTAGCAACTGATTTTATCCACTTTTTCGTTAGCAGCGCCCAGCAATGATTTTTTTCCGCCGAAAATTGGCCATTTTTTCGCGCAGCATTTACATAACCTTCCCAATACTACGTATATTACTCCGTATATACGTACGTATACGGGAAAGTAAAGTTCTACAACACGTAGTGTAGCCAGAATCCCTGATTTTTGCGTCCTTCATATGGAAAAACCAATTGAAAGCAAAACATCCGTTCGTCCGTCCGTCCCTCTATCTGTCTGTCCGTCCTGTGTCTGTGAACAACACTATATAGTGCGATTTTTCTAACTCTGCCCTTGGTGCCCCTATGACCACGATGGAATATCACAAAGCATTTCGCGTCTTTCTCCGTCGTACCGCTAGAATTGCATGATCGCAAGTATTGACTGACTCGGTCGCGCTCATGCGATACCTGACAACACAGGCTGAGAACGTCGCGAAATACCGTGACATATTAACATTCCATCGTGAAGACGGCCCTTGAGGGGCAAAGTTAAAAAATAGCAGTTAGAAAAGTTAAAAAAATAGTCATTAAACCATAAGTACAATTTTTTTCAAAATGAATATTCCCGGGCCGATCTGGTTCCATTGGAGGCGCCGCGATTTTGAAAAACTGTCTTCAAATTTTGGGAGTACTTTACATGAAGCCCCCTGACATTTTCAAAATTTTCTTAAAAACGGCTACAAATTTTCCTTTAAATTTCGTGTAAGAATAGAGTAAAATACACGTGTTAAAGGTGGCATGCGTTCGATTTTCTCGGTTAACTCTGAATTTTCGAAAATTGTAAAAGTTTCAAATTTTTCGGCGTCTTCCTACAACTACAGATTGAAGATAGAGATTTTTCCTGAAACTAAAATTTGTACTCTAAAGTGAGTTCTTTCATTGAGGTCATCTACATTTTTCTGAAAATTTTAGTAGTTTTCGGGCAAAAGTGCATACAATAGGTGCAATTTTAAAAAATTACAAAAACAACATTTTCTCAAAAACGGCCCCAAACGTTTTCTTTAAACTTTTGTTATGGATAGTACTAACTCTATGAAATGACATAAACAGCAGTTTACTATATTCTTTTGTTTTTTCAAAAATTACAAAAATGAAATTTTTTGACTTGTATCTCACGTCAGTTACTATTTACATTTATTTATTTATTCGGTCAAAAAACAGTAAGAACTGTATATGACGTATGAGGAAAGATATTATCTGCGTACATTTTCTTGAGACTCAGAGTAAAAAAAAAATAAAAAAGAGAGCAACATTTGAAAAACTAGAAACAAGAGTTTAGAAAATAATTATTATTTTAGAATAACAAAATTTTGAAAAATTGTTCCCGAGTTATAGAAAATCAGTTTCAACGGTAAATAAATTGATTTGATTTTTCTGCAGTGCTAAAAAAATAGTAACGAACATCAGTTCTACTCCTTACCACTACAAACAAAAGGAGTGCTCAACAAAACGTGCGCACAGAGTAGTTACATTTACGTCCAGAAGCAAAACAAGGGGCCATCTCAACATTTGCTCAATGGATCAGGGAAACTGGACAAAAACCTGATCGAGATGGGGGTCATTGACCCGGAAGCTGAAGTACATTACTTGTTACAGGCGTATTAAATATTTTTTGAAAATGTATACAATGCAAACGTAAACTAATTCATTATATATCTTTGTTTTGTTACATTAAACATTATTTTTCTTTTTCACGATCAGTATAGTCTCTAATTGTATAGAAACAGTTTTGCAGCAGAAAAGATTTTACTTTTAACTTAGATTTATTTACCGACTTTAATTGTTTAATGTCATCTGGCAATGCGTTGTAAAGTAACGTAGGGGAAGGTCGGGTGATATAGGACAGCATTTTTATATTACGCATGCAATAGCGCAAGCTTCCCAGAGCTGACGGCAATCTCGTTCGTCTTTCGTTTTTATAGCGAATTTGCAACAAATTCGCTATAAAACACAGACGGACAACACAAAATAATTCAGAAGACTACCAAAGAACTCTTACGGCTCGATATTCCGGATGACCGCTATAAAATACACATTCTTTGGAGGAAGCGCACGAGAAGGAAGAACGAGATTGCCGTCAGCTCTGGGAAGCTTGCGCTATTGCATGCGTCCATCGTTTTGACGAAAGGACGCATGTCCCAAACGCATGCGCTACGTGCGCTAGACGCATGCGTTGGACACATGCGCAAAATTGAACGAAAAGACGCATCGTGTGGACGCGCCTTAAGACATAGTATAGACAGAATCCATGTTTTATGGCTCCTTGATACCGAAAAATCGATTGACGGCAAAACAACTGTCCGTCTGTTTGTCTATGAACAACGGTAGCAACTAAACCGTTCAGCCAATTTTCTCCAAAATTGATATTCCGCGATCGATCTGATTGATGTTACGGTCCCTGGAATTTGAAACCGATATTTTAATTTTGGGGAGTACTTTCCATGAAGGTTATGAAACTTTTTTAAAATTAAAAAAAATGGCACCAACAATTTCGATTACATTTTGTTGTTAGATAGTCTGAAGGACGTCTGAAGGTAATGGTGCAGGTCTCATGTTGGTTAAAAACCCTGATTTTTCGAAAACTGAAAATTTTCACAATTTTTTCGGTGTCTTCCTACAACTACAATTATGAAGATACACTTTTTTCATAGTGAAATGAGTTCATCAAAAACATATTCAAATAACGTCATGTTGGATTTTACGAAAATATGAATATTTTTTAGTAATTTGGTGATAGAAATAGTCGACCGCTCCCAATTTATTGCGCTTCCTGAACCTAAAATTAATAATGCTGCTATGCAGTTGGATGCATCGTAAGTTAGCATTTGTATATTATTTCATATTTCTTCGTTCGTTTCTTCTTAGAGCTTTTATTATAAGTTTTAAGATTAATCTTTTTGAAATTATTTAATACCTATTTGAAATTGCGTTTTTTTAATTGAGTTAAATGTGAAAAGAATAGATGAATAAAAATTATATTTAATTATTTCATATTTTTTCTATCTATTTTCATTTTCTTGCTAACGGTATCAACAATACTAATTGCCAAAATATGCATCACATACAAAGTATCGGCCGTTGTTGCTTTAACCCATTGTTGTAACGCCGCACTGATAACAAGGCCATAACGACTGCTGCCATTTCTTCTGCATTAATATAAACTATTGTTTTATTTACTGCTAAAATACTCATCATGCATCATTGGTATTCGTGTAATTTTGGGTGATTTTCGTAAATTTGCGTACTTTTCGGGCAATTTTGCTTCAAAATACGGGCGAGAAAGTGCGTGCTGTTTTAGCACCACTAGTTTCTTAATGAAATGTGTTCATATAAAAAAGATCTTCGAATAAGATCATGCTGAATTTTTTAAAATATTATTTTTTGTGTAATTTGGCTACATAGTCGCCCGCTCCGAATTTACTGCGCTTCGTGAACGAAGTTGAGAGGTGTTCAGAAGCTATTGCTATTCTTATAAATGGAAGTGAATTAAAGGAAGGTAATACTAAATTTAACTTAAAACTAACATCTTTTGGAAATTATTTAAAACCTATTTGATCATTAATTTTTTTGTGCGTGTTGCGGGAAATGTATTTACATTTTCAATATATTGATGTATTTTTTTTTCAACCAATCCGTAAATATTAATTGAAATTAGCCCAATTTTCTCTCTTAACTAGTGATATGTGCTTAAAAATACATACATTCTCGCAATAATACAATGTTAATATAGTACGACGAGACATCCATTTATGGTTCATTAATTTCAAACAGATATTACGCAAAAAATAACTTTCACCAAAAATTGTACATGACCTTTTTTAAAGAGCCAATTTTGTACAACAGACCTTGTCTAAGGCAAAAATCTCAATCTTCAATTTTGTAGTTTTGATTTTTTTATGCAATTTTCGAAAAAATGAGCAATAGCCGAAAACGGGACTAGCCCTATTTCTTACCGTTCCTTATTAGATATCTGGAGAAAATTTAAAGAAAAAATGGTGCTGTTTTTGAGAACAAAATCGTTAATTTTAAACCCAAAATCGCAAAAGCTAGTTGTCTTTTCGAAAAAGTGTTCTTGATCTTTTTTAAAGAGCTAATTTTCTACGACAGCTTGAGGCAAAAATCTCTAACGTCTATTTTGGAGTTTAAAAAATTGTTTTGCATTTATAAAAAAACGAGCAATACCCGACAATGAGACTAGCACCATATTTTTTCGAGATTTCAATGGAAATACACGTTTTGGGGTCCCCTGATACGGAAAACGTGGGTTTTTTCAAAACGTCCGTCCGTCTGTCTGACCGTCTTGAACAACACTGGCGCGTAAATCATACATGCGATTTCTTCCAAAATGGATATTCCCCGGTCGATATGCGACCACTCGTGGCGCCTCGATTTTGAAAAAAGTTCTTCAAAATTTGAGGGTACTTTACGTGAAGCCCCCCGGACATTTTCAAAATTTTCTCAAAATCGGCTCCAATTTTTTTAAATTTCTTGTAAGAATATGATAAATACAGTTATTAAGGTGGAGTACGTCCCATTTTCAAGGTTAACTCTGAATTTTTGAAAATTGCCAAAGTTTGAAATTTTTTCTGCGTCTTCCTAGAACTACAAAATTTAAGATAGAGATTGTTGTTGTCCAAAGTGAGTTCTTTCATTAAAGTGTGTCAGATTTGGGCAGTATCGAAAATACTTGTATTTAAAATACGTATTTTCGATACTTTTGTAATTTGTATTTTGTATCGAAAATACATATTTAAACATGTATTTTGTATTTGTATCGAAAATACTTTCTAATTAATTTGTTCAAAGAATTGGTCGGCCCGACCGGGATTCGAACCCGAGCCTTCTGGTTTACGCCCAGCTGCTCTGACCATTAAGCTACCGAGTCAACCAACCTTTTGAACAGTATTCTGTGAACAAATTTAATTATTAAAACGCATTGTTACTTGGTAACATGGTCACAATTTGGAGTTTATCAACATCCGATGGGTGTTGATTCTATATGACTGCGGAACATATTCTCCGAGCGTATAGCTTCCAACAAGGTGACGGGAATGGTGACAATTATAGAAAATACTTTCTGATAGTATTTGTATTTTCAAAATACAAAAATACTTTTTGATTAACAAACATTCATTGGGCAAGTAAATGGAGAGGGTCCCGCCACGTGGACGAGTGGAGCCGGACCTCCAGTTTCTCCGATTACGTTTTCCCCCCGTCGTCGGTTCAACCGGAGATAACCGGAGGAGCGCTGTAATCACGGTGTAAGATATATTAGATATATTTCTTACATCGTGGCTGTAATCGCGAGTTCCGATTCAATTTCTCGGAGAGCAGGCTCCGCATGCCAGAACGAGTGCTGCCCATGTGTGTGCCTGGTGGCCCTGTGGTTGTGCGCAGTGATTAAAAACTTGTGCTTGCGGTGTTTGTAAGAGCTGATATTTCGTTATGGTATATTTAGGTAGCGCTGTAATCACGGTGTAAGATATATTAGATATATTTCTTACATCGGGGTTGTAATCGCGAGTTCCGATTCAATTTCTCGGAAAGCAGGCTCCGCGTGCCAGAACGAGTGCTGCCCATGTGTGTGCCTGGTGGCCCTGTGGTTGTGCGCAGTGATTAAAAACTTGTGCTTGCGGTGTTTGTAAGAGCTAATATTTCGTTATGGTATATTTAGGTAAAAATCTATTTTTTCCTGAGTACCTTGTACTAAATGAAGCTTTTTATGTACATTTTAGGTTTATTTGAACTAAAACCGTCAATTTTGTAGCACCTAAAAGAACATATTTTAATATTAATGCATATTCGTGCCTATTCTACATTTAAGAACCTAAAACGAGACTAATTTGCCTAACTTCTTTTGTCTATGGCTCCTTTTACCTTTTTCTTCTTTGTCGGCACAACAGATAAGAATGTTATTAATTTTAAGTCATTTTTAACAACCTAAATTGTATTCGTCCTCTTTTACCTTTTTATCCCCTTGTCTCATTTTGTCACCTGTAAGAGAGCGAGAAATGAATATACCGGACAAGGATCTAGCGATAAAAGTCTCCACGCCACTACTTTCTGACTTCGTGGAGAAGCTGCCTCCGTTTCTAAGATAAAGCGATTGAATTTCCCCGAAAGCAAAGTGATCGTGACCGATAAGAAACATTCCTTTTCTCCTGAAAATTTGGCGAATGTATTATTATTGTGAGGCAAAATACGGTAGAAATAATTCTAACTACTAAACTTGTTAAATAGTATTATCGCAAAATGTTCAATACTGATTCTACGTAATATTGATTTATGTTATCTTTGAGAAATATAATAAATGGTCAAAAAGTGAGTTTTCTTGTAAGTTACGAGTTTTATTAGTGCCTGTTCTACCATTTAAAAAGCCTAACAGATGCTGAAAGAACCTATTTTAGGCACCTAAAATGCATATTTTAAAACCTAAAAATCCGCGGTATTCATCAGATATCCATATCATTTGTGATGTATGTTCATACTTTAAGTCTGAAAGGCACCTTAGTTAATTGTCTATATTTTTCAATATTTGTCCCAAACTATCACCTCCCAAGAACTCATGGTGATATCTTTGTACTCCTTCGCTTCTTAGCATGGACTAAGATGCCTTTCAGACTTAAAATATGAACATACATCACAAATGATAGGGGCCGTTTAAATTACGTAACGCAAATTTCGAGTATTTTCAATACCCCCTCCCCTTGTAACGCACTTCCCTATCTCTACGTATATAAAGCAGCGTAACGCTGCCTCAGACCCCCTCCCCCCTTAATTACGCTTCACGTAATTTATGGATGACCCCACAGTGATACCTGAAACGGGTTGAAAATTTCATTTGAAACATTTTTGTATAAAGATTGTTATATATTTTTAATAATAACATTTTAAATGTGATGTGATTTTAAATGTGAATTTTGAACGTGAATAATTGTTTAAAAGGGAAAAAAATAGGATAGAAGTTATTATGTGTAAAACACCGTTGGTTGTATTTTGTATTTTCAAAAGTATTTTAAAATACTATTTTGTATCTAACATACTTTTATGAAAGTATTTTGTATCTAAAATACCTTTGGGGAAGTATTTTGTATTTTGTATCTGAAATACATTTTTCAAGTATTTTGCCCAACCCTGAAGTGTGTACATTGTTTTGAAAATTTGACTAGTTTCTGCGCAATATTGCACGCTATATTTGAAATTTTAAAAAATTACAAAAACCAGATTTTCTCAAAAACGCCTCCAAATTTTTTCTTTAAACTTTTGGTAAAGATAGTGCTAAATGTGCTCTATGAGATGACATTAACGCCATCTTCCTCTATTTTGTTTTAATGAGTACATGTATTAATGTATTCATTAATAGTAATTGTATTAATGAGTACATATGCTTTAAATAATGTCAAATAAAGTTTCTCGGAAATTGAATAGTTTTCTGTGAAAACTAGCTCAAAATTGCGCATTTTCAGAAACGCTCAAAATTGCGCCATTTTCTCAAAAATGGTTTCAAATTTTTTGTTCAAACTTTTCGAACGGATAGTGCTAATTGCACTCTTTAATATGTGTAAAGTTAATTTTGGGGTATTTTTTTGTTTGTTTTTTTCAGAAATTACAAAAATGTAATTTTTTTGAAAGTTCTCTCATACGGTTAAAATGCACATTTCCAGTAATTTGTAAACACTATTCAATTTGTGAATGTAAGTGCTTCAAATGACTTCAAATGAAGTTTATCGAAAACTCAAAACTTTTCTGTAAAAAAGAGCTTCAAATTTCGCATTTACGAGTAGCCCTTAAACGCCATTTTCTTGAAACGGCTCCAAATTTTTCAACGAAAATTGCCATTTAAGGCAAGGTTTAATTGTTTCTTAAATTCTTAAAATAATAGTTTTGTTATACTATTGGAAAATCGAAAACTTAAGAAAATGTCGAAAATATGTAGTTTGGGCGGCGATAGATGGCAGCTGTCAAGAGTATTGGCAAGTCCGGAAAGCTAGCCGAAACCAAACGAAACAAAAAACTAATTCGGGAAAGTCTGTGCCATTCTGTAGCACCACTAGTTTTTCTATGCTCAGCAACTGGATTGATCTACTTTTTCGTTACCAGGGCCCGGCAATAAAAGTTTTTGTGTCGAAAATTCGTCGTTTTCGGGCGCACATTTACAATACTTTCTCTTCTTTCATTAGTAAGCATTCAGGAAATAGCAGATTGGAATGTGAAAATGACATTCTGTCCCGCAAGACGGCAGCTGTAGTTCGGCGAATTACGTCTCATTGTTTGAACATGATTTAGCTATGTAAAACGCAATTACAATTGCCCCCGACCCGAATGACCCAGGTGCCTAGAGCGTGCTCTGCCTGAAGGGTCGCAGGTTTGAGTGCCGCCCTGGGCATAGTTGTTTGTCCCTCGTCTTTCATGTGTGTGTGTGTGTGTTGTCGCGGAAGGCCTTACGAGCCTGCTGACCACAGATGGAGAAGTACACACCTAATGATCTACAATTTGTAAGACGTTTTACAAAAATGATGTCTGAGATGTGTTAATTCTGAGAGAAATTGCTGTATAAATAGTATTACGTAACCATTACTAAGGGCGAGAGAGTAGGGTCTATGTGCTTTTTTAGCACCACTAGTAACTTTCTCCCTACGGTATACGCAGTGTAGAGAAAGTACTGTCATACTGCGAGAAAAAACTACGAATGACAGAAAAACACTTATTGCTGGCCCCTTGTAACTAAGAAATGGATACATCTTATCCCTACGTATAATGAAATACATACTTCCTTTAACATGTTGTGTAGACAGAAACCATGTTTTGTGGGACCTGACACCGAAAAATCTATTGACGGCAAAACGTCTGCCCGTCTATGATCAATGCCTAAAGCCTAAGGCCTAAAGCATTAAGCCAATTTTCTCCAAAATTGATATTCCCCAATCGATCTGGCTGATGCCACGACCCCTTGAATTTGAAATCCATATGTTAATTTTGGGGGGTTCTTGACATGAATCCCCTGGGACATTTTCAAAATTTTCTCAAAAATGTGTCTTTTATTAAATTTAGTAGCCGGATTGCGAAAAGGACGCTTCAGAGAATGGTGTAGATCTAATTTTCGTTGAAATCCACCTTTTTGAACACTGCAGAAGTACAATTTTTTGGGCGTCTTCCTACAACTATATTGAAAATAGTGTCGCGACAATAGATTCGTTTGCTTAATGAAATATGTTCTCATATACTGATCATATACACTTTTTCGAATATATACTTCAGTTTTTCTTTCTTGGCGCACGGGGGGGTGTCAATAAAGTGGAATATGTCACGGTATTTCGCGTCGTTCTCGGTTGTGCCGCTGAGAGTCTCATGATCTCGACTGTATCGAGCAGTGCTGAATCGTGCCTCTTTGCTGAAACAGAAGGCTTCGTCATTTCTATTCAAGACGAAGTAACTTCCACTCGCAATTACCAAAGGTATGTGATTGGGGATATGAGTGTAGAGGACCGCTGCCGCCTTTGCAATCAACCCGGCGAAACCCTCCAACACATAACGGGCGGGTGCTCTGCTTTGGCACAAAAAGAATACCTGAGTCGGCACAACGACGTTGCTGCGGTAGTCCATCAAGCCCTGGCTGCAAAGTCAGAGATGGTACAGAAAGAGGTCCCATACTACAAGTTCAAGCCGGATTCAGTTTTGGAGACGAAACGGTGGAAGCCCTTGTGGAATGTTGAAGTACCACTGATCGCAGGGTCGAAGCCAACAGACCTGACATAATATGGGTCGACAAGTTTTCACGGAAAGGGATTATAGTCGACGTAGCTATCCATTTAGACCGAAATATAGCTGCCTCCATTGCCGAGAAGAAGCGAAAATATCAGACTTTAGCTATTGAACTGATCGACATGTGGCGGTTAGTGGCTGTTGATGTAGTCCCTGTGATCATCTCTGCAAATGGACTGATCTCCGAAGAACTAACTTCATCGTCTGCAAGGCTTGACCTTAAAAACTGGCACATGCAGACAATGCAAAGGGTTGTTCTCCTGAGTACTGCACGCATCGTGAGAAACTTTTTATTAATGTAACTGCACATCGAATTCTGACCGCCCGAGTTTGCAAGCAAAGCAGGCACCTTGGTTCTCCAAAGGTCCTGGTGTCTATTGTAGTACACCTCGCTGGGCGAGAGACTTACAAATCCATAATAATAATAATAATAATAATAATAATAATAATAATAATAATAATAATAATAATAATAACTAGCGTACCCATGCGAGAAACTCTCGCATGTTAAATCCCATCCTTTCCTTATCCATTTGTCTATCCTTTTCATAAAGGAGAACTACTAATGTACTTACAGAATTTCAAACAAAATAACAATGCAATTGATGTTTGAAACAATTTTTCAATTCAAGTTTATTCAACATTATAGAGAGATGTTCTTGGAACAATTCATGCTTCTATAAAAACAACATATGAAGAAATTTTTCAATCTTCCTTGAGAGTTAGCTTTTCGCTTTCCTTGATAGTCAAATAATAGAAAAGGTTTTTACTCTTGAGAAAGCCAAGTAAAGTAGTGCGAAAATACCGGATCGGGCAAGAACAGATCTACTCATTGCAATATTATTTAACTTTCCTTGATTTGTTATGAAGAACCGAGTGGGTTTTGGAGAGTCAGGGTGCCAGCTTGCTGTGGTGAGAAAATTGAAAAATTATTTGTATACAAAAAAGTATTGAATTATTTTCTGCTTCCATACATACCTCAAGAAAAGCAATTCCGAGCCAAAAAATAATCAAACTAATGTTTTCATCTTTGAGTACTAAATACCATTTGTTAGCATTAGAAACAATTTAGTAGGCATTAGGAAGCCCACTTCGGTACATGGGAATGTTGCTCAAACGATGTTTGCTTTTTTAATATCTTAACGAACCGACACCTTGACTTTTATATCAAACGGTGTTTTATTTACAACATGAGTTTGCAGCTAGGCGTTGATGTACATTCTACCAGGTACCGCCAATATTTAAATCGTGCATTTGGACTGCGATCGTTGGCAGTTGTCGGGTGACTTGCACTATTCTTTCTATAATTTTAAATTTAGTTTTTTTTTAATTGATTCACGTAGTATTGTAGGCTAGCGCGTTTTGATTTTTGTTTTCCATTTATTTCAAGCTATTTTACTTTAGCTACTTTAAAAAGTTTGTTCTTTGTGTTGTGCCATAGCACAAGTTTTCCCCACTACCTCTTCGTACCCGTGCGAGAACTCTCGCATGTTAGACCCCCATACTCGTCCCTATCCTTCTATTTTCATTCTAAGAGGGAAAGTAGTTAACGAAACGTGTTTATTTGTTTAAAATCTATAAAGGTAGCTTGCAATGTACTAACACAATTACAAATAAAATAAAAAACAATGTAATTAATTTGTAAAAGAAGTTTTCAATAAATATTTATTCAATATCATGGAGAATTTGCTTGGAACAATTCCCAACACTTACTTAAAGACATTTGAAGTAATTATTCAATATTCTTTGTCAATTAGGTTTTAGTTTTTCGTGATAGTCACAAAAATATTAACTTTTTACTTTTGAGAAACCTACGTGTCTGAACCTGTTGACTTGAAAATTTCATCGAATGATAACGAAAATATTGGTAGGGGTAAAACACAAACATAGTCTTCACTCTTCATTGAACACCCACATCCTTCCACAATTAAGTACACAGCACTTATAGACCATGAAAAAACGTTAATTGAATAGTTTCACTACACGCATAAGAAACAATCTTCATAGGTATAGGTATCAAGCAACTATAATAGTACTTCTAGTTGTTGCTGGAGAGCAAATCTTGAATTAATGATTGTACAAATAAACCTCGTCAGACTGCACAAACTACGGTGTTAACAGAACGCGTAAATAAAGATTGTCAAATCTAAGCCTTCTAAGCGTGTCGCCACAAAAATTGCTACCAGCAGGAAGGACTGAAATATTGCGGTGGCCTTGATAGTATTGAAGCGTGGTACCGAAAAGTTAATTGAATGGATCGGAGAATGTCTCATCTTAAAGATTATGGTGTGAAAAACGTTTCTTTGAGGCCTTTGGCCTCAAAATTTTACTTTTTAAGACTAAAACGCTTTGTTGATGAGTTATTTGCCGATGTAGGTTGACATGTGATGCGGGTTGCATTTTACATGAATATTTCGATGCGTTTTTTTTAAAGAAATCGTCCATATTTTTATAGTCAAAGAGGAATTCGTCAAGTCTCCGTGAAATTCTCTTTCTTTGGAGCCCTTATTTATAAATATTGGTTGCGTGTGAGAGTCGGAACCCAAAGGTATACTACTGAAATAATACAGGAGACGATAATAATAATAATAATAATAATAATAATAATAATAATAATAATAATAATAATAATAATCTCCACCTAGGGAGTACACGACCTTGCAGTTGGTGGTGGAGCTTGAGTACCCCCATGAGCCTTAAAGCTATGTCAGTGGTAGCCTAGCTACCGGTGGGGCCTCCCTTGCTGAATGGGTTGAAGGTGAGGGGTCAGACGAAGAAGTACTCCATTTTGAGGAGAGTGGGAAGTAAGTAGAGAGGGAAGGGTCATGAACCTTTGGACTTCCTGTTGTCGGCCCATAGAGGGTACAGGAGAGAAACTGGGTTGGCACACCAGGCCACTGATTAGAGTGGAGGCCCGAACCTTGCATTAGCCAGCGAAGGAGGCTGCCTTCAGCAGTCAGTGAAAATCCCGTAGGGTTTAGTAATGCCGACTGGCGATCGGAGGGACCCCTTGCTGGGCCCTGCGGGGGGATGCCCCGAGGCCACTGTGGGTCGCAGTAACGGATGGCAGGAAACAACCCGAGGGTTACGTGTGATCTGTGAACTCGAACTTGCGTCCTGCGAATCTTCAATTCAAACCAATAAGCAAAATGGATAGAACAAGCAATGTAATGAATCTTAACGTGCCTTGTTCTACCAATGTCCCATACCTGCTCAGAAACCGAGCTAATGTCACCTTGTCGACGTCTGGCCATCCCACGGATGCTAGTCCCAGGGACCCAGAGCCGGCAGTAGCTCGAAGCCATCGTCAGAGATGGACCCGGGATGAATTAAAGGAGGTGATGTGGTGCTTTTACTATGCAAAAGCGAAAAATGGGGGCTCTGAAATAGAAGTTTTCAAGATATGGAGAGAGCGGAACCCAGATATGAGACCTACCCTAGACTCAAAGAAGCTTGCCAGTCAACGACGATACATACTCAGCAGTGGAAAATTCACAGCTGAACAACTTGCTGACATTGAGAGAAATGCGGAGTATGTACTTCGCTCGAACAATCCACATGACGAACATGTAGAACTTGAAAATGATGATCCTGTGGAAGGTTCATCTCTTTCCAGTGAAACACACGTCAGTGGTGAAAATTCATCTGGCAATGAATTACACGATAAGGACATAATGCGAAATCTCCTTCGGCGCGAGATAGAAAGAGTTAGTCAACTTCCGCTTGAACCTCGCGAACCGTTGAGGAGAATATACGAAACTGCCAAAGCTAAAAGAGTGATAGAAACAGTGAATTCTGTCTTAAATGAGGTGGTGGAGACCCCAGGCAGAGATCTAGATATTACTGAAATCAATCACATCATATATGCAACTGGATATCTAGTATCTCAGATAATTTTGGGGCCAGCCAAGAACACCGACGGCCGACAGCAAAACAGAGTAAACAGCTCTAGTACCCCCATGGATGAACAGAATTTTGAAACGGATAGCCGACACCCGGCGCGAAATATCACTCTTAGCTGAGGCATCTTCTAAATCAACACACACCTCTAAAGTTCAACGAAAAATATTCAATGTTGAACAAAAATACCATATTGAAAATGGTACCAGCAGGCTAATGGTAGTTGAGAAGCTAAAAGAGAAAATTCAAGCATGGGCTCAAAGAATTAGACGTTACAAACGTAGAATAGATTTCCGTGTACATAACCGGTTGTTTGAAACAGACGCGAAGAGATTCTATTGCAATCTGACTCAAAAACCGAATGGCAAAGGGGCAGGAATCTGGGAGGAGAGCAGATCCTACAACAAAGACGCATCTTGGCTTCAATCTGAAGTTGATGCTGCCGATGAACTTGTAGAAACAGTAGATGATGTTCACCAATTCTCGGAAGAGGACCTCTTCCAAGCAATTGGGAACAGGGGAAACTGGAAGTCCCCCGGATTGATAAGATCCAGATTTATTGGATTAAGAAATTAACAGCAATACATTCTCATCTAGCAAAGGCTGTTAATAAAATTTTAGAAAACCCAAAGGAACTCCCGAAATGGCTCACACGCGGCATCACATATTTGCTACCCAAAGCGGGAGACAGCTCTTTGGCGAAGAACTACAGGCCAATTACTTGTCTGCCAGTACTGTACAAAGTTATAACTTCAGCCATAGCTGACAAAATGTACAGACATCTAGAGAAGAATCATCTAATGCCAGCTGAACAGAAAGGATGTCGTAAAGGCTCTTATGGCTGTAAGGAAATCTTGCTACTGAATAAAGTCATCTTGAATGATGTAAAGAAACGCAAACGTAATTTGAGCATGGCTTGGATTGACTACCAAAAGCCTTTGATAGTGTACCACACGATTGGATTTTGAAGTACCCTGGAGATCTATCGATTTCATCCTAGACTTATTGAATTTTGCAAGGCTAGTATGAAGTCGTGGAGTACCAGGTTACTAATACACAGCGGAAAGGAAGCAGTAGAAACCAGAAGTATTCAGATTAACAGGGGTATTTTTCAAGGAGATTCACTATCCCCTCTGCTGTTTTGCATTAGTTTGATCCCACTATCGAGACAGTTGTCGCAAGCTGACTTTGGTTTTAAGCTCCATGGTGATGAAAGGCCAGTATCCCATTTGTTTTACATGGATGATCTGAACGTTTTTGCTAAGAATGAAGCGATTCTCTCCCAAATGCTGTCTGTCGTGAATGACTTTAGCAATGACATCTGCATGACGTTTGGTCTTGACAAGTGTGCAAAAATCAATTTAAAAAGAGGGAAACTCACAACGTCTGAGAACATTGAAATTGATACGCACACTGTGATTCAAGATCTTGAGCCAGGTAAAACTTACAAATATCTGGGCATTGAAGAATGTGAAACCATCTCAAATGACAGAATGAAAGAGAGAATTCGTAGGGAGTATTATAGGAGAGTGAGACTTGTCCTGCAGTCCGCTCTGAATTCCAGGAATAAAATATCTGCAATAGGTAGTTTGGCGGTACCTGTAGCCGAATACAGTTTTGGACTAGTGGACTGGACTGAGCAAGAAATTCGCACCATGGATCGAAAAACCAGAAAACTGCTAACAATGTATTATGTTTCCCACCCTCGAGCTGATATACATAGACTTTATGTGTCACGTAAGGAAGGAGGAAGAGGCCTCAGACAAATTGAAGCCTCCTGGCACAACGCAATAGTCGGGTTGGGGAAGTATGTAGTCAGCCATGAAGATGACCCTCTAATGAGGCAGGTCATGAAATCTGACCGAAGAATGGAAACAGAGGCATTGTTAGTGTAGCAAGAAACATTGCGAAGAAAACTAGGCAAGACACGTCGAATAACACAGACACTGAACTTCTGATGCTGCTAAACATGAAGTGTGAGACACAAAAAATGTTAAAGAAATCGTGGAAAGACAAACCACTCCACGGACAATACCTAAAAAGAATGGACAAGGTGCAGATCAATAAAGATCAATCATTTATGTGGCTTAAAAGGGGAAGAATGAAGCCAGAATCGGAAGCACTTATAATAGCTGCCCAAGATCAGGCCTTGAGAACACGACATTATGATAAAGCGGTTCTCAAAATTTCCCAAGATGATAAATGCCGCATTTGCCTGGAGCAAGTAGAAACCATTGATCATATTGTCTCAGCTTGTCCAATCCTAGCAAAGACCGAATACCTGAAAAGACATGACAGGGTGTGTAGCTACCTCCACTGGCAGATCTGTACCGCCCTCGACGTTCCAAACACATGCCCTAAGTGGTACGAACACTCTACCAAAACCGGTGACGTCTGTTGGATTGTGTACGATATTGTACGACCAACAAATTCAAACTGATCGCACGATAGCGGCAAACAAACCGGATATAGTTATCCGGGATTTGGCGAAAAAATCGTGTTTACTTATCGATGTTGCTGTACCTTGCGATCAAAACGTCGTTACCAAGGAGGCAGAGAAACGTCTTAAATACAAGAGTTTGGAAATCGAGATCAGCCGAATGTGGGGCGTAAAAGCACAGGTCGTCCCGATAGTTATCGGAGCTCTGGGATTTGTTCCGCAAAATTTGAGTAAGAACTTCCCAACTCCCCGGTAATTCCCCTTCTAAACTCCCCGGTAATTCAAAAGACTGGGAAGTGCAAGAAATTGCTTTATTTGGAACAGCCCACATTTTGCGTAAAGTATTGTAGAGGCACTCATAGTCACTGGATCTACTCCTTAGGTAGCTGGTTGCAACCTGGAGTAGATTTTATATTCAGCCGACTCATATGATCTTTAGTCGTGATGTAATGGAAAAATAATAATAATAATAATAATTATTATTATTATTATTATAAAGCAAACAATAATTTTATGAAGCTGAGCTAATAACATACATTAATAAATTGGTAAACTTTAATTCAGTATTATAATATGCCATAACGTATCGCGGATAACGTTCAGCGTTATTTTTAACATCCTTTATTAATAAATCCTCTTTCAATTATATTTTGCTTTTAAACGTTATTTACTTGGGACTTAAACTGTTTCAAGCCTAAAATCATGAGTCATAACTAAACCTCGCATTTTAGGACAAATGCCTATTTAGTTCCTTTAGAATGTTGTGAAAAATAATTGCAGATAATTACGGATCATGACAAAGTAGATCTACTGAAAGCGTCTAATATGTCCTAAAAGGTCCTATTATAATGTTTTACCTAAAACTACCTAAAACAAGCGATTTTCAAGAACGATATTTTAAATGCTAAATTTTGAAATTTGTTTTACGGAAACGCAAAAATTTTTCCGAAGTGCAAATACTGTGTGATCGAATACGCAATCGACAACGCACTGAAATCTTTCACCCAAAATACCGAATAAAAGGAGTCCTGCAAGTCACCATTATAAGGATGTTTCACGCTCGTCTCCGATCGGCACGCACTTCTTGGGCAATTGCATCCATTCCCGGTGCAGCTGCGCTGTTGACAGGTTGAGGCTAATCGCCTTAGCGCGTCGTCTGCGAAGTCCAGGCGAGGAAAGCACAGTTCAGGCAAGAGCCTACTCTCGGACAGGCCAAGATTACAAAATATATGGATAAATGGGTCGTGTAGTACACTTTTTTTTCTTCTTCTGTGGGGAGGAGGGACTAGTGAGTTCCAGGAGAAGTGAGCATGAGAAATGTAACTAAATTTGTTGGCTCCTATAAATTTGTGCCAGTGAAAAGTTTATTTTCAGCCTTCAAAATGATTTTCATAGATAAGACAGCCTTATTGTAGAAAATTTGGAGAAAATATTGATTAAATATTATACTGCTAATCGTGAAAGTCAATAAAATATCCTTTTAGTCTTTCTCATCAATGTAAAAATACTTTTTCCTTCTTAATAAAAATTACCTAATTTAATACTTTTGAGATTAGTTCTAGAAGCCAGAATTATAACTTTTTCAAGTCCATTTTTTTCCTGGCTTAGTCATTCTGCAACCTATTTTAAGTGCCTAAAACGTCGATTTTAATGCCTATTAGTGCATAACTTCGTAATTTTGTTACCTATTTTAGGTGCCTAAATCAAACCTTTTTTGTGCCCTAAAATTCCGAGGTCTAGTCATAACATTCAAAATTTAACTCTCAAAAAGAAAGATAATTTCCCGTTTATTAAAGATATAGAGGTAAAGGAGGTGAAACAAGCCATTTATATAATATGAGCCTCCTTGGTGTCTTTTCATACATCGCAAACATTCTACCAGGAACGATTTTAACTAGTTTAATAACTCCTTTTGTCATCATAGCTCTGCGGTTTGGTTGTAAATGAGATATTATGTGAAACAGGGGTTTCTCGGTTCTAAAAGCTTTGGAAGGTAAGTTTTTGGCTTATAATTACAGTTTGAGTTCGCTTAGACCAATTTGATTCTTTACGAATGAAATAAAATGTTTTAAACATTGTTTTTATGCATGCAATCTGTAATTTCGAACTATCAGAGACCGGTTTTAGTTTGCAGAATTTTAATAAGGCAAGTGGTTATAAAATGAACCCCGAACTATGGTGCGTATATGAGCCCCAAACTTTAACTTGCTCGTATTGCATACACTACAACTTGTGTTCGTACTATTTTTGTTTTAGATGCCACCAAAGATTTATGGCCAAAACAGAAAGGAACTAGTGAAGATAGAGAATGGCACAGACTTTCTTGTACTAGTTTCCTAATTCCATCGGTCGGGGCTAACTTTTCGGTCGTGCCCCATCCTTTTGCCAGCTACCATATATCGCCACCCGAACATTTTTTTTTAAATTTGCTCAATTTTTCAGTTTCCTAATGGCAGACACGAAAAATTACTTTAAGAATATTATTTAAGAGGAAAACTTCGTCCTACATGGACATTTTCGTTGAAAAATTTGGTACCATTACTAAGAAAATGGCGTTTAAGCGTTACTGTAAATGCGAAATTTGAACTTATTTTTCAAAGAAAACTATTACGATTTCGAAAAACTTTATTGGAAGTCGTGTGAATCACTGCCACTCACAATGCAATAATGTTTACAATTCGCCGAAAATGTGCATATTAACGGCGTGAGAGATATTTCAAAAATTACATTTGTATAATTATGAAGAAACAAAATAATACAGAAAAATGAATCTGAATGTCATCTTAAACAGTGCAATTAGCATTATGAGTACAAAAAGTTTGAAGAAAAAGTCTAGAGCTGTTTTTGGTAAAAGTGTGTTTGAGTGTTTCTGAAAATGCGGAAATTTGAGCTCATTTTCACTGAAAATTGGGTTTTCGAGAAACTTTATATGACATAATTTAATGCACATGCGCTCATAAATGCAATTATACAACAAATCGCCTGTAATGTAAATATTAACGACATGAGAGACAAGAAAAATGCATTAGTGTAATTTCGGAAAACAACATCATAAGAATAGAGCAAAAAAATCTTTGTCATCTTACAGAGTACATTTAATACTATCCATCCCAAAGATTGAAGAAAAATCTAGGGCCAGTTTTCGAGAAAATCTTTTTCATATTTTTAATATTGCAAGTATTGGACGCAATAATGCGCGAAAACTAATAAAATTTTCAAAAAAAC